>JAJOHK020000225.1:0-34062 GCA_022457215.2 Leucocoprinus gongylophorus | reverse complement strand
CCAAAGACTTGGTTTCTCTTCTATTCTTCAGCCTCTCTTCTTCTTGCCTACTCTCTCTTCAATGTCTATCCAAATTTGTTGCCTATTTATACCACTGCTCAATACTTATAGGAGAGCATTCTGATTCCATCAGTTTTTGTCTTATAACCTCATTCATTCCTCTCTTGAACTCTTTTATTAATAATCTCTTTTCATATCTGCTATCTCTTATTATATTTCTAAACTCATATACAAGCTTTTCTATTGTTTTAATCCCTTATTCTACCTTCTTCAACTCTACCACCTTCATTGTCTTATTATTTTCTCCTCCAATATTTTGCTCCAAATCTATAAGAAATTCTCCCACTATAGTGTATACTAGGCTCTCACTCTTTAAATATTCTATAATGTTTTATTTCCAGATACCTACTGACTCTCCCTGTATATATAACTGCATCCACTGCACCTACTCTTCTACTGCTACATTCCTCATCCTCATCCTAATATACAATCTGCATGCTATAAGAAATACTAAAACCTTTTCTGCTATCACAAAGTAAACTACTTACTTGTTCATGATATCTAGATCTTGGATGCACTTTCAGAGGTTTAAGAGTGATTCAGAAGTTCAATAATAATGACAATAATAATAAAGATCAATACAAATATCAATAATAAATAAAAATTGATATTATTGAGTATTTTTATAAAATAGTGATAATCTGTATGCAAGCTGATTTTATCATATAATTAATACTTATACCTAATGGGGTTGTTATCTGTCATAGCAGATATTAGGCTAATTTTAGAAAATAACTAATTATGTCATTATATTAAAATGCTTATATCTCTATGAATACTGCTCTTTATATGATGTATAATATATCATTAGAAAATATTTGATGAATGCTTTCTATCATAGTATACTTGAACTCTTATACTTATATTTTATTTTGATTTTATTTTATTTTTATTTATTTGATTTGATTTGGTTTCTCTTTTTTTTCTTTTATTTTTCCTTTATTTCTTAGATGATGAAGAGATATATGACTATATTCAAATTACATGAAACAATATCATAGGCCTAGAATCTGGAAGAAGAGGCTAGAAGGATGATGTTTAGATGTATGTTAACAGTATATTTACCTTATGGTATATATATTGTATACTTATAGTATATATATGGACATTAGAGTAAGGTTATTTATTATTAGCATGTACTATGTATACTAGTATATATATAGTGTAGAAATACATCAAGAACTTCTTGTCAAGTTTTCTTATGATTCTCATGAGATACTTTGTTGATAAGTTTATCTTAGTGGTCCATTGGTTATTCTGACTAGTAATTGTTACAATACTTTTCAATACAAGTTTGACCATAGAAATCTGTTTGATTGTTCCTAAGATAATAGCTAATAAAACTTTTATAGTTACTGATGGCCTGATATCTCAGTTGTTTGTTGTTACTTTTGTACATTCTATATATGTACAGATACATCTTATTTGGAGCTTTCTAGCACAACTTGGTTTGTAAAAATTAGTTTACTAGTTGTAAAGATACAAGTTGAATAAAGTTTGTAATACTTACTTTCCTACTAAATGTTGGTAGCTTAGCTATGTCTATATTTAACCTAGTATTAGATCTAGGAGCTTCTACTGTCACCACTCTTCCTAGCCCTGCTTAAGCTATTAGTACCTATAAAATAGCTATTTGCTCTTATTGCTATTAGACTATCTGCTTCAAACTGATTGAGCTATGTTGACTTATACTTATATTGTAATAAAGTAGGAGTAAATCAATTGGTAAAGACATAAGAGGTGATGATATATAAAAAGATAGGGCAGAACTAATGTTAGTTTCCTCTTCAATTCATAATCTGAACTTGACTTAATCTTTATAAGTGTTAGTGAGCTCTCTTTAAGTTTTATCCTATATTGTCTACTAACTATCTTTGCTACTGACTACTGCTTCAAGAAAACTATATATAATTTTGGTCTAAAAAGACTATTCTACTCTAGGCAGTATTTGAAGGGTTACTGCTGTTTTTGTCAGAATTATGAATAATAGACTGTTTTATTTTAGATTCTTTCTTATTTTTATTTTATTTTTATTTTTTATTTTATTTTGAAATCTAGTATTAGGATTAGTATGATGTTATATGTCACAGTCACAAATTGTCACATTACATGACTTGGTATCACACATTAGTCATAATTGCATAGTCATATGTATTATGACTTTAGACTTGGCTCAGGTTGCAATTTAGGCAAAGACTTAAGTAAGAATGAAGGAAAGAGTCAATTTGTAAAGTATAAAGATATAGAACTGTATCTACAACTATATATATCTATTGACAATAAGATTAATGTATGGTAAACATATATTAATGATATTATAGAATATAAAGAAAAGATGAGGAAACAATATCTACTACATGAGGTGCTTACTGAGACAACTGCTTACTGAGACAACTACAGCACAGCCAATCATTGTATCATGAAGAAACAACCCTCAACCATATAGTCCATTCTGCAGTAATGAGGCAAACATGAGAGAACAATTATAACAATATGATTATATATTATAAAAAATATAGTAGAATGTTCTAGAAGAAAAATATATCACTACAATAGGTTTGACACATGTTGACCTTAAGAATAACACATGGCTCTTTAGAGTAGGTTAATGGTACTATAATATGAACCAGTAACTTATTTAATTAAATAATAAGTACATCTATATAATGGTCTAGGTCTAGTTATTATTATTTACAACAACCTTCTAGTAACTACTGTCAGCCTTTTAAGTCTAGGGTCCAGCTTTGTCTTGTTGACTTTGAGCAGTATTGCCCTTAGTCAAAGTTGAATAAAGAGTAAAGAAAAATAGTGAGAAGATCTGATATTAGGTAATCTTAGAGTAAGAGTATCAAGTTCTGATGTTATGACTTAAGACTTATAGAGTGAAGTTAAAAAGAATCTTGTATTAGGATTAATACAAGAGAACTTGATGAAGTTCTATTATATGTAAGTCCACCTGTCTGGAAATTACATCCCTGCAGTAATATCACCTCCCAATTATACAAGCCTGCCTTCCATGGCAGAGATACTCCTATTTGACTTGGTCTTCCATAACAGTATTACTTTTGTCAGTGTCTCAATACTGAAACTCCAAGTATCTCCTATAGTAAGCATCTGTATATAAGATTAGTAATTACACTGTAATTCACTAGTCTGATAATTGATGAAGATAAACTCTTATTGAACTCAATCTCCAGTGTTCAATAGTTACACACCAAATCAGTACTCACTCCTATCTCAGACTTCTTCCTATTCTCTGAAATTGTGACTATATAGTAGATAGACAGTGCAGCACATAAGCTGAAGCCAAGGTCATTCCACAAGTTCACACAAGTCCAAGCCTATCTCGTGGACTTTCACCCCCAGTATAAACTGTGCCTGACAAGTTCCAAGTACAAGATATCTATCTTGTATACACTTGGCTAATAGCCTATGCTATACTAAATCTAGTCTATCTTAAAGAATATGTAATATGACTTTATTCTTCTACAATCTTTTGTATGATACATGATTATGTGACAGTTTGTGATATCATGCTAACCTCTAATTCTAAGTCTAAAAATAAGAAAATAAATGAAAATAAAAATAAAAATGTAAAAATAAAATGAAAATAAATAATGTCTACCATTATCAACTCTGACAAGAGTAGGTAGTCTTAGAGTGCTTAATAGTAGGATATTTCAAGGTTCTTAAGAGGAGATTTTTTTTACTATTAAGGTAACTAAGAGTAAAAGCATAGAGATAATGCTTTAGGCTCTAGGGAAATCTAAGTCCATTAATAAGTACTACCTATTATATAACCTACCTCTAGGAAAACCTAAGAGAACAGAATAAGGTTTATTAGAGACAATAGCTATTCTAAGTACTTTTACTAGTTCACAGCAATCAAGTAGAATAGTCCTGATGTAATGCTAGAATAATTATACTAGATAATTAGAAACACTGATAAAAACATTGAGAACTATGTCTGGAATTGGAATGAACTTATTCAATGATGACTAAGAACATAGTAAAGCAAAGCCATGAATAAGAGTAGTTATCAGAGTTTTCAGAAAAAAGTTATGTGGATTATATAACAAACTTTATGGTTTCTAAGCTTAAATATTGAAGTTAATATTGGATTTGGTAGTCAGTCTCCTTATATCTCTTTAGATTAAGATAGACAGAGAAAAGGAGTATAAATTTGAAAATATAATGAATAGGAGAGATGTGAGAGGGAAACCAAAGTTCTTGGTCAGATAAAAGAAATATATAGCAGAAGAAGACACTTATGAGAGGTTGGAGAATTTAGGAAATACAATAGAGCTAGTGGAAGAATCTGAGAAGGAGATTAGACAGAAATAAATAAGAAGAGTGTAAATGAGGAATCAAAAAACCATTGAATTTAGAGGCAGAAGTATTCAAAAGAAATGAATTATTAGGGAAGTATATAGCAAAAATATTATTTAGACAGAACAATTAGAAGTTTAAGGAAAAATATTTGAAAAAGTTGGAAAGAAGTTGGGCAAGATAGAAAGAAAGGCAAGTTAATCCAGAGAAAGAATTTTAAAGAGAGAATACTATCATGATATGTTTAAACTCTTATATATCTTCTTTAATTTGATTTCTCTTTTTATTTTATTTCTTTTTATCTTCTTGGATGATAAAGAGCTACATAATGCATTACACAACATTATATCATGAGCCTAAAATGTGGTGAAAAATACTAGAAGAAATAATATCAATATATATGCCTATAGTATGTTTACCTTATAGCTAATGTATGAAAATTACAGTAGAGTTATTTATCATTAGTACAGACCATGTACTATAAGTATAAATAGAATAGCAATAAATTGGAGCTCTTTGTCAAGTTCTCTTGTAATGTTAACAAATCATTTAGAATATAAGGTTGCTACTACAAATATTAGAGAAAGAATTCAACACTTCTAGATAATGTCTGAAACTCTCTTAAGTTCCCAGCAACTTATGGGATAGTGTGATAGCCATTAGACAAACTAAAATTTGAAGTAGAAATCTCTTAAACAAGTGTAGTCATTAGAATTATAAAGAACTAGTTACAGAATTCAAGAGTTTGTGAATATAAATAAAATATATAGAAATATCAAGAAATATTAAGAATATGTTACCAAGATGCTTGCAAGCTCAAAAATTATGGAATGGAAGTAGCAGAAAAGAATAGATTAAGAGTAAGTTAGGTTATAAATTGGTTTGTAAGTAGACTTGGCTAGTTAAAACTACAAGAAAGAAAGGAAATCAATGCTTGTAAGACAAATAAGGGATTTGGAATAGCACTGTGCTATAGACTTGAGAATATATAAGTCTCAAGTAGAGAAATAAAGAAGAATATATAGTCTAGAAATATAATAAGAACTTCTTATTGAGATCCTCATAAGAGTTGAACTCTATCTGAGTTACTACTAAGTACAACCTTAAGTTATATCAAGAGTAGGAAGGTGGGAAGGTACAGAAGACTAGATAGATCTTGCTTCAAGCAGATATCCATGATCAGTCATATAGAGAAGAGATTATATTAAGTATGGAAACTTATCTGGGAAGTAAATGTAAAAATATATAGATTGGGTAAATACCTAAGTTGTAAATCAAGCTTGGATAATCTTGGAAGATGACCTTGGCCTCAACTTATATATTATGCTTACTAGTTGTTGTGTAGTCATAATTTTGAATAATTAGAGATCAGTGTGAAGAGGATCTTTGGATTATTTTAGTCAGAAAAGTATTAGGAATTCTCAGTCAGTCTTAGTTGATTTCCAGACTAGAGACTACAAAGTATCTATTATGTCCTATATACCAAGTCTGTAGTTGGAACTGTGGCTAAGATAGTAGTAGTGTAGGAGATAACTAAAAAGACATTATGGAGACAGTTTTCAAAAAAATAGAATAACTAGGAGTCTAAATAACAAGTTATCAGAAGATGAAACACAAGATGTTGATTCATATGTGAATGATTATGAATACAGAAGTACATCTAGTATTACAAAATTAAGATCTTAGGGTTAGTTAAAATAAAGAATCTTGTATAGAGTTTAAACAAGAGAACTCAATAGAAAACTCTGTATAGAACTATTTACATTATATACTAATAGTTTGTGCTATACTATACTTAGCCTATCCTAAATGACCATATGTCTACCTTGAGGCCAATATATGTATATTATACCATATAACATTATTCCTTCTAGAGTCATCTACTGCTTTCTATTATGAGATGTAATCTGTGACATTATGATGTTATGATAGAAAATTTGTAAAAGAGTATTTAAAGAAGTTAGAAAAGAATTAGGTAAGATAGAAGAAGAAGTTGAACTAAGTTTCTCTAGAGGGGAAATCTTAAAAAGAGAGTAATGTCAGAATTGTAGATAATAGACTTGTTTTTATGCTATTTTTATTCTTTTTTATTTTTTATTTTAGATTTTTATATTTCTTTTAAGTTTTTATTTCTATTTTTTTAATTTTGGACTTATGTAATAGAATGGGATGTGCTATGACATGTGATGGTCACATATGTCACATGTCACAGAGAAAACCATAGAAGATGAAAGTTCTAGAGTAGATGATATTATACAGTATAATATAACAACAATATATTAACCTTATAGAAGATATACTGACCTATTCTTTTAGAATAGGTTAGTTATAGTATGTACACAGACCATGGTCTATAGTAAATAAGATAGACTAGCTTATAGTAAGAATTCCATCAAGTTCTCTTATATTACTTAATACAAGAGTTATTTTTTATTTTATTACTTGAACTTAAGTTATAATATCTTAGTAGTCTTAGACTATTGTTAGAGTACAGTTCACACTTATAGAAAAGCCTGTAGAAAAAGTGTGGAGTTTTGGATTAAGCATTTGGGCCTATCTTGGATGTATAGAGTACAGATTAAATCTGTTCTGAATGACCTCAGCTTTAACTTATATGTTGTACTACTAAGAATCAGTAGATCATTATTAGCACTGGAGTTTTGATGCTAAGGTAGTCAACAAGATACTGGAGTTTGGTAACAAGAGCTTTTTGTAGAGGATAGCATTATACCATCAATACTGGAGTTTGATACTGAATGATGTTCAATATCTTGGAAATGAGTAGAGTACTCATCAGAAAGAAGAGGGTTACTTTGGAATCATGTTTAAAGGAGAAGTATGTTACTTATTGACATTGGAGATTGGTGTTAACTTTAGTCAATTATCAGGCTAGCTATTATAGTATAACTACTAGTTTTATATATCAGAATGTTGTCTAAGACAACTGGAGTGTTAAGTGAAGGTATCTTTAATTTAGATAATATTACTGTCTTGGTATAAATTAAGTTTATCTGAAATAAAATCATATTAGATATTGGATATAGATAAGAGTAAACTCTGCTATAGAAAATAAAGTATCTTCAGAGTTTTGGACAAGTATATCCACTATAGAAGATAACATACTTTGGGGTTTGGGATAGGATATGTCTGTCATAGAAGACAACATATTCTCAGAGTTTAGGCTAGACATGTTTGTTATAGAAGACTATATATTCTCAGAGTTTGGACTAGATATATCCACTATGGGAGATAAAATATTTTGGAGTAAATATACTATATTCTTCAGCCTGATAATTGACAAATAGCAATAGTTAACAACAACTATCTGATATCAAAC
Organism: Leucocoprinus gongylophorus; assembly: GCA_022457215.2. Classification (NCBI taxonomy): domain Eukaryota; kingdom Fungi; phylum Basidiomycota; class Agaricomycetes; order Agaricales; family Agaricaceae; genus Leucocoprinus; species Leucocoprinus gongylophorus. The sequence goes on along the minus strand of JAJOHK020000225.1, from coordinate 26,336 downwards.
TCTAGTATTAGTAGTAATATACTTATTCTTGAAACTCCAATTTTAAAACTTTGGACCTTTTCTCCAAAATTGTGACTATGTAACTAGTAGTGGTGTAATACATTAAAGTTGAGAACAATGGACTCAGGTTTATTTTATTTTTCTATCTCTTTTATTTTATTATTTCTTTTATTTTCTATTTTCTATATTTTTATTGTTAAATGACAAAGTAGAATATGATGTCACAAATTGTGATGAAGTCATGACACATGTCACAAGTCTGTCACATATGACTATATAACATAGAGAAAGTTATAAAAGATTCCAGAACAAATAATACTATATAGTATAGTAATAGCATGCTAGCCTTTTAAAAAGCATATAGTATTTAGAATAGGTTAGTTATAGTGTGTGCACAGACTACAGTCTGTAGTATATAAGATAGATTAGTTTGTACTAAGAACTTCATTAAGTTCTCTTATATTAACTTAATAAAAAAGTAGTTTTTTGTTCATACTTTTGGACTTAAGTCATAATATAAAGCCAAGATTATTTAGAAGTTCATACTTTGCATATTTCAGATGAGTCCAAGCACTTGATCTAAAACTCCATGTTATTATAATATACTTTGAACAGCTTATTTAATTTGTATTTTTTTCCTTTTGATTTTGATTTTATTTTGAGTTTTATTTTATTTTTGAGTTTCTTGTCTTATAAGACAGTATTGGATATGTGACTACAATGTCACATAATACATCACATGGTATAATATTACAGAGTATATAATAATAACTAAAAAATACTAAAATAATGATATTAGAGAGTATAATTACCACATATCAGTTTAGTGTAGAATATATATTGTACTTATGGTAAACACATGGACCAGATATATAGTAGTATATATGTTGTGGCAACCACTTATCACAAAGGACAAATAATCTCACTAATGAGTAAATCTCAAAGTGGAAGTATAATGTGGGAATTCACAAGAGAACTCAACAAGGAGCTTCTTCTTAATTAGAGTCCTATTTATACAAAGGGTTCATGGTCTGTGCTACTAATAAATAACCCTGCCCTTATGTCCATGCTTCATCCTCATTCCTGCCTCATGTCCTACTCAAGGCTACCATGTGTACTCTAGGTACCCTGATGTCATCTTCCAGACCCTTCTACCAAGTTCTAGGCTTATGATGTCACATCATGTGACCTGTCATGTGACTTCCTTGTTACATACCTTCTTCATCGTTCTAAAAGAAAAAAGAAAAAAGAAAAAAAATATAAAATCAAAAGAAAAATAGATAAAAGAAAAATAAAATGTCAGGTCCAAAGTGTTCCATAACAATATATAGAGTAGGAATACAGTAAGAAATTCTTGTTAAGTTCTCTTGTAATCTTGTTATAAACTTGTTTATATAGAATAATATTTCTATTTTTGGACTACTTTTATTTTAGATTCTATTTATGGCATTGTATTCAAATAGAATTATCTGACCAGATGACATAACTAGTCACAAGTCAACAGAATATTCTAGTATATTCTTATAGATAATAAATTAGAGTTAGATAGTATATAGATTATAAGTAGTAGGTACAAAGTTCTATTTATACATTGAAGCATCATCAGCCTGATGACTGGTTACACAATAGATTTCTATAAGACTCTAACCTTAAGACTACTCTAATATACTCTTTAACCATCTTAGTTAAGTGGTTGCTACAACATATGTATTTTCCTGTATATGTTGTAGCAACCAATACTGTGATAGCAAGGCACACACACTTCTTCAGTAGAACTGATATATTATCACTCTCATATTAAGGATTATAAGAGAACTCAACAAGAAGCCTCTTATTACATTAGACTTTATATATACTAGTACATGATGGTTCATATCCTATACTACAAGTCCTACCCTAAAGCTACATGTAATGCCCATGAGTCTACCATACACACACTATAAGGATAACATGCTATAGCTATACACCTTGACATTATTATTCTAGATCTTTCTCCTTTACTCTAGACTTTTGGCATCACATCATGTGATCTTCTATTACTAAATATCTAAACTATTCTCTAAACTATTATTTGATGTTATTCAACAAACAATTATAATTGCTATAACTTCATTAGTGTCTCAGAAGCATCTCATGACAGCATACTTTCCTTATAGATATGAGTTGTATCTAACAACATTACAGATAAGTGTTGTGCTTTATCCACTCTTCTATATGCTATTAGTGGACCTCAATTACTGGGGTGTAAACCACACCTAACAGTAAGCAGCATATAAGTTGTATAAATATAAATATACTAATAGATAATACTTGAATAACTTATTGTAAGTACTATATATTTATTTATTCAACACATGCATACAAACAAGAGCACTTTTCTAACATACTGCACCAACTACACAGTTAAGTCAAAATGATAAAGGTTGAATCAAATAAGAAAAGGTTATAATACATAATAGTATACTTGAGTCTTGGTCTGGTCATCTATAAACCATATTACTCTAACCACTGAATGTGAGGCTTTGTATTATTTCTATCAAAGGAAATGTTATCATAACATTTTGTGTTCTCAGTGACAGTTCAAATATCTTTTCAGTTATACTATAGTACTAGCATCATTAATTATGATTCTCAAATAATATAGTAGCTCTAACTATTAATATTCCAGTAGATAAATATTCTGCAAAGATTATAACAATAAAATTATCAAGCACATCTCTGTCATATAATTTCTATATCTGCTCTAAGAATCTAGATCTATCTGAACTAGCTTTACAAATTGATCTATATTATACTCAAGTCCAAGATCACTTTGAAGAGCTCCTATAATATAATTGTTTCAAAACAAGGTGAATGAACAGTCAGTTATATTCCTACAAAAAGAAACTTATATAACAGTCCCAAGTTTCAGAGCTACACTGGAAGTACTTTCTTCAACTAGCTCCTTATATCAAGACTAAAGGTAGGGAACTCTAAATTATTTCTCCTTTTCTTTGCAAAGTACCTTCCTTTTTATTCTTAGAACCATAATTAGGGTAACCAGATCACATGGACACACATCAGTCACATCAGGTAACATGGTCACAAGTCACAAGATGCATAAAAAGATGTAGAAGGTTCTAGAAGAATGATGTCATACTAACCTCAAGGCAAATACATAGCTGTTTAGGGTAGGCTAGGAGTAGTTAGCACAGACTATGAGGATTTAGTATATAAAGGTAGACTATCCTGTATTGAGTTCTCTATTGAGTTCTCTTGTGTTAACCCCAATACAAGGTTCATCCACTTGTCCAACACTAAAGACTTGAGTTTGTAACATCTTACCTCTGATTCTCAAGCTAAGACACATATCTTATAATAACAATCTTTTATGGTGCCAACACTCATATGCTCAGAAATATTGTGGTTATATACTTTCTTGAAGTTTAGGAGCCTTCTCACTCATGTTCTCTAAACTAGACCACATTACTTTATGTGTGTACTGGGCAGAAGTATTGTCAAGAGAGCAAGAATAGATTTTTCTAATATTGGGAAGCTTATTGTATATTGTCAATAAAGTATGTACATCATTTGCAGCATCTATATTGCATCAGAATAGATTTCTTTCCACAAAATGATGAATAAGCTTTATACACATTCTCTGCTTGGGAGTTAATATGCTTTCACAATCACTCATATGCATGAAATCATTTGCTAGAGTCTTATCACAGTAATGCATGATGAGCTGGTAATTAAAAATAACTAGATAACTAGATTTCAAGAGGAGAAAAACATACTTTTGTGAGGCTTATGATTTTGTGTCTCCAGATAGACATAGGATCAACTGTCAATGCAACTAAGCTGAGCTCAACTAGATTTCTCACCAAGACACCATAATCTCTGAATAGTTTTTTACCATTACCTATGAGATAGGTGATTTTGAATCAGTCATTCTTACATATCAATGTTAGACTACTTACTCAAAATGTTGACTCCAACCTTAGAAATCTTAGCATTCTCAATCAACACCTACTTCCACATGTGGATTTGAGAACTACTACTTTGTATTGGACTCACACCTAGAGACATCCAGAAAATCCTATGCAAAAGGTTTAACAGAAACTTTTGATCAGGATAATACTGCTATGTACTTCACATCTTGTTCAATTGCATGACAAGGATAAGATCTGCACCATCAGCTATCTTTCACTTGGCCTGAACATTTGAGATACTATTGGCTTTCCAAGGTATGTACCATTCAAGATCCATAGCAACAAAACTAGAAATGTTCTTTAGCTAATAATACAAACAGACAAACAAGGCTGCACCCCGATCTCAGACCATTAATCAAATTATTTGTCTCTTCTTTGTATCTTGTATAGACAATAAAGAGCTTGGATATATAATCTTGATAGGTATAAATAGGGAGAATATTTTCTGAAGTCTTTTCCTGCTTGGTTCTAATGAATAGCAAGTCCATCCAAACTGTATTTCCACTTGAAGTTCTTTTCTTTGTCCTCACTGGGATAGGTCTTGCTATTGGTATGAAGGAATGAATGCTACTTGAAATTACTATCTACAGTTACATATTTTTGAATATAAATCTCCTACACTTCTTATCTATAATAGTATTCTTCTATCAAACTCTTCCTCAGAATTACTTCTACTTGTCCCTATTTTTGGTAAAAGTATTAGAACAGCCTGAACTTCCTTTCTTGCTACTTGCTGTGGATTTTCTGATTTACCCAATTATAATCCAATAATCATTGATATTGAATCTATTTACTTCTGACTTCTCTACTTGAATAATACTAGCCCATTGACTTCCAACACTTCTCTATTGTTTGCCTATTTTCTTGAGTTTTAGACTCCACCCAGAACTATCATGTTTTTTCTAGTTTTTTTGTCTTGTCTCTGTTCTGACCCCTAGCAAGATTGCTGCTACTTTTGTAGGCTCCCTTCCTACTTTTATGATCCCTAGTAAGGTTATCACCACTTTTATGGGCTATCTTCCCACTTCCAGACTCAATGTATCTCTCATCTAGATCATACAACCTGATAACAGATATCTGCAACTCTAAGAAAACCCTTTTTGACTTCAGATACTCTTTCTGCAATCTTACTCACACATCTACTAGTACTATTTATGCACTTCTTACTTACTTATTCACATCCTTAATCTCAGGTCATACCAAGATACATATATTCAAAAGTTATAAAAAACAAAAACAAAAAAAAAGATCTATTAACAGAAAGGAGAGAAGGATGGGCAGACCTTCTCCATATTAACCTTCATCTCCTTCCTACTTTCCTATTTCTTCTTCTCCTCTTAATCCACCTCTTCCAAGGTCCCTTCTCTTCTGATCCTCTTGTTCTCTCTCTTCTCTCATGTTTCCACTCCCTTTTCCATAGTTAGATATATTTACTTTTAGCCCACTTTGTAAAGGGCCTCCTGTTCTCAACATTAGATAACCTCTACCCTGTCCTACTCCTCTACAACAGTGTCAGTGAGTCCACTTAAAATCTGCCCAATAAATTTACTGAGAGCCTTTACCTTGAGGACTATCTCCTCCCACATTGCTCAGAACTTCACAAGAAGCTCAGATAACAGGATCATATTCCTATTACTCCCTACTATCTGCAAGCTGCTTTTCTTATCTTATGATGTGCTAAACCCCCTTCTGTACATAGTAGTTGACATTTCTACTTGAGTACCATACATTCCAAGTAGGAATATAACTTTCTAGAGAAGTATTAGTTGGGATTGACACCAGAAGCCACTAGACAATTATCTAAGAGCCTGAGGTGGGCAGAAGTGCCTGCTTTGAAGCACTGCTTGCAAGGGCAGCCCTTATTAGGAGGCAATTCATACTTGCTGGGTTATCTGTTATTATACTAGAAAATACTTTTCTGTGAAAACACATAATCTCCTAAGGTTTTTAAGTATATAAGACCTCTTTGAAAGCATTAGTGAGAAGATATTATACTTCTAGATAATACCTCAGGTCCTCTTGAGTAAACAGTAGTTTGAGGGGCAGTGTGATAGCTGTTAAAGAGATATAAATTGATCTTAGTATTGTGTGACCAGTTTTTAAAAATGGCATATTTTATTATAACAATAGAAAAGACATTAGCAGAGTGATTAGAAAGACTGTTCTAGAATCATATATGGAAATTGTTATGACTCAAAGTCTCAGTGCTGAGAAAAAGAGAAGCTTGTGTATTAAGTAATATAAAAGAACTTGATAGAGTTTCTACTATAAGATAGTCTAGCTTTTATACTACTAAGGGCAGTCTGTACATCTTTCTATCTACTCTATCTTATCTTGTTTACAAGAAAGCTACTCTCTTATTGTTAAGCAACTACAACACTAGGTTAATAATTGAACTCAAGTGTTATGAGTGTGAGGTTACAAAGAGAACTCAATAGATTTTTCATTAGATTAGTAGTTTACTTATAGGTTTTACATTTGGTTTATGCTCTAATCCTAATCTACTAACTATAAAACTTGCTATAGTCTTCTTTGTCTTGTGATCTTCTTCTAAATATATTTTGTGCTAAAAATAGACTTCAGATTCAAAATAGAAAGACTTGAACTCAAAATATAAAAGTAAAAATGAAAGTAATCTCTTAGACTGTATATCTATAACACTTATTCTCTCTTAATGTCTTTTTTCTAATTTTTTTCTCTTTCCACAATTCTTGTAACATGTTTGACAGTCATACCTATGACTCTTCTCCTAAGTCTGAACTACAAATAGAAATAAAAATAAAAAGTAAAAATAAGAAATAAAACCAAGTCCACTTTTATAAATTCTAATAGAAACTGTATAAACTGCTAGAAAGTATTATTTTGAACAGAGGATCATAGTTTGTAGCAAAGATGATAGAGGAGTTAAAATGGAATGTTGGGAATAAAAATGAGGTTGTCAACAGTGTTTTACCTACAAATAAATAGGCAAATAGAGCAAATAAACTAGAAGTTGGAGCAATATCTCTGGATATTCATCAATCATTGACAGGAGTAGTAGCTAGAATGGCTCAAAATAGCAGAGTTTGTATATAATATCTGCCACTAAGATATTACTATCCAAGGCCAATAATAAACAGGACCCTTAGATAGGTTTTGAGATGAAGAAACAAAAAAAGTTCAAGAATGCAGATAAACTTGGAAAAAGGATGAGAAAAATACAAGAGAAGACAAAATTAGCTCTAAGAAAGGCTTAAGATAATATGAAGAAGTATATAAATAGAAACCATGAGGAAATAGAGGAGTACAGAGTAGAAAACTTAGTACTATACTAAAGATTTAAAATTTCAAATAGTATGGTAAAGAACAAAGAAGCTCACAGAGAGTTTTATAAGTCACTATAAGGTTAAGGACATAGTATCAACAAATATAGTAAAATTAGACTTATTTCAATTAGTAAAAATTTACCTAGTAATAAACATGAGCTAGATCCAAAAGTACCAAAAATGAGTAGGAGATCAAAAGAAGACCCTACTATAACTAGTAATTATAGAAGGAGAAGAAGAGCACAAAGTAGAAAAAATATTTAATAAAAGAATTATTAGAGAAAAAGAAAAGTATCATATGGAAACTCTATAGTCTCTCTAACTATGTCATCTGAGATAGAGGTCTCCAGTTTATTGCTCTCTTCACTAATGAACTTTACTGACTACTTAGAGTTGATATTGCTTCTTCTATAGCATTGCACTCATAGTCAGATGGACAAATAGAATGAGTAAACTAGGAGCTAGACTAGCATTTTTAGACCTTCATGAATAAATAGCAGAGCAATTGGAATAACCTCCTTTTCATGGTGGAGTTTTAGCACAACAACTATGTGTACTTCTTAATACAACAGCTATCTTTTCTTCTTGATACTGAAAAACTTCTACAGATGGGCTTTGACCTACACCAACAGAAGTCTAGGCTGGAAAGTATCTCTAAATTTGTGGAGAGAATGAAATCTATACTTGAGGAAGCTAAGTCCACTGTTCAGAAAGCTCATAATATGGCCAAGTATTACAGTTAATGCTGTACTCCTACCCCAGTGTTTGAACTTGGTAATAAAATGTTTCTAGTCTCCTTGGACATTCATACTACATACTTCTCCACCACATTGTCACATCACTACCTGGGACTATATGTAGTGGAAAAACAAGTAGGGCCCATGTTATACTGCTTGAAACTGCTCCTGCACTACAAAGGCTACATCTAGTATTTCATGTTGTTAAGCTCACTACTGTCTCTGAAGATCTTATACTTGAAAAGTGTTCAAAGCCCCCTTTGATCCCAATGTCATCAATAGACAGGAAGAGTGAAAGATAGAGAATATCCTGGATAGCTGCTGGCATTACAAAAATTACTAGTACTTGATCAAGTGGAGAGGATTTAGCCTAGAGAAAAACTCTTGGGAGAATACCTTAAAGATATTTTCACTAGACAGAGTAGCAGAGTTCTATTGTCTCAACTCCCAAGCTCTGTAATTCATTTAAGCAATAGACTTCCAAAACATCAAGTTTAAACTTATACCACTTGCTTTGAGTTACAGCAATCTTGAAGGGAGAGTGGATGTAAGAGGATGACAAATATTAGGGTAACTTACAAAAGTCTGTGGGATTCATGGAGCTTGCTTCATGAGGAATTTAAGTATCATCTTCTATGGTCTACATTGAGTAAAAACTTACCTCCAGGAAAAATCTAAAAGAACAGAATAAAATCTTCTAGAGATAATAGCCTTGCTAAATACTCTAGAATACATTCCAATCTAGTGGAACAGTGCTGACCAAGCTAGGAATGATAGTATCCAGATAATCAGGCATTCTGATAGAAATATCTAGAGTAATATCTGGAATAGCAGGTACTCATCTAACAGTGGCTAGGGGTATAATACAATGCTTGGGAGGGTGCTGGTAGAGGTCAGAGTTTGACAAAGGTAGTACTAGAGATATACAACAAACTCCATGGTCTTGGGTGCTTTGTAAACCTCTGAATCTTTGACAATAAAGTTTATAAAGCTCAATGTCCAACCCAAGACTATGAAGTTTGTTGTACCCCCTCCAGTGCTATCTCTATCAAACTCTGACATCTACTAGTACCCTTCCAAGCATTATATTATATGCCTAGCCACTGTTAGATGAGTATTTGCTATTCCAGATAATGGAATTTATATCTTGCCCAATTTTCATCTATTTCCCATATTATTACTACTATTGAAAGTGTTCATTATGGATAATATATTGGTATATTTGACATCAGCTATTCATTCACTATACCAGCTAATTCTGCAATATACCTATAGCAAGAAAACCAATAGATCTATAATACGAGTTGTATTATGATTTATAAAGTCATATAGTATATGTAGATATATAGGCATGTGAATTATAATATGTGCAGAAATTTCTGAAAGAACTGAGAACAATAGAGAAATAAATTCTGTGTTCTAGACTAAAAGGAAAAGGAAATTCAGTCCTCCAGACCAAAAATAAATATAAATTCTATACTCTAGGCTAAGATAAAATGGGAATTCTGTCTTCCAGAGAATTCTATTTATTTTTAGTATAAATTTTTCCTAGAGAATAGCTGTTTTTCAAGACAATATAATATTAGGCTCAGATCAAATTGCCCAAGAACATACTGTAACATGTTTAGGCCCAGCATAATGCAAATTGAATGAAGGAATATCATAATGCTAGAAGCACACATCAGTAGGTTTCTCAAAAGGAGAATGCACACATACCTCTTTATACCATCCTAGGTTGTTGAATGATAGTGATCTGGTGCACACATTACCTTTTCATAAACCAGTCAAGTAAATGAGAACATTATCAGGATCACCCATCATCTCCTTTGCTCAGGATATAACTGACTCCTCAAATTTTGCAAGTAGTAATCAGCAAAAAGATTCCTCAATCCTCTGATGATTACCAATGATCTGAGGCTTGAATTGCTGGGTGACTTTGCTGTGATCAAAGTTCATTAGGTAGCCTACTCCATTACTGATGATGTTGTTGTTAGTGCTGATGTCTTGTTGAATGATCACTGCATGATAATATTTTTCATGCTCTGAACAAGATGTTAGCTAGTGTAATTTCTCGTTGGAGAAAACTCACCCTCAAGTGCCCCTCAAAATCCATTCAGAAACTTTGTCATATTTGCACATTCTATAATCTTGGGTCCAAATATTCTGAGAACTATCTGCGCCAATGTGTGAAAGATCATGGTTGGGGCCCATGTTCTTGTACCTTAACTCATTGTGGTCTTTGTTGGGTCTTGTCTCTATGTTTTCAAGGAATTTGAGCACAACTTTTGATCTCCAGTATGCTTTAACTTGGATATTCTCTTAGGTTCAGGCTTAGACTCAGACTCAGAGTTTGTGTTGATCCTCTTCTGGATATAAGTCAGTGTTCTCACATTCCTGCCCTCTACTTGAACAAATACAGCCATCTCCAAGTGGGAATTGAGGTTTGCACAACAAAGAATAAACTTCTCAAACAGTATGGACTGGAGCTCTTGCTCGAATGGCTAGTTTCTACCGACATCTTCATCCAGTTCAAGTGAAGAGTTCATGAGGGCCAGTGCATCACCATCAAGTCTAGAGAGTCATTGCCACAATTGTTTCATAACATAGATATAAGCCTGTGAGAGAGAGGGGTCAGCATGTTACTCGTCTCATCACAAAAATCTCACTTTTTCATTCTTATTTTTCTGATCTTCCAGCAATATAACCTCCATCACAATTGTTGCTCTCCTCCACAGCCATTTTGTATCCTGCAATGTGAGACACTGAATCATCATATAACATTGCTGTTAATCAATGTTAGCTCTCTGAGATTCAGAAGGAGCTGAATGCAGAGATGACCCAAGACACATGGTAGGTCAATGAAAACCATTGCATCTTGGCTCTATACAATAGAACAACATGATCACCATCCCAAACCTCAATTGATAGATCTTAGCCAAGCTGTTCTAGTGTCATAATGGAGTAGCTGGCAAGGGCAGCAATAAAAAGCAGAAGTTCCTGGGAACACGTCATTGCTCTTGTCTGATCATAGATAAAGTTCTGAAACTCACATTGTGAATATCAATTGGGCCAGAGAACACAATTCTACTACAATCAAATAGATGCATCTGTTGTGGCAACCACTTATCACAAGGACAAATGATCACACAAGGAGTAAACCTCTTAGTGGAAGTATCAAGTGGGGAATTTACAAGAGAACTCGATAAGGAGTCTCTGCTTAATTAGTGTCCTATTTATACAAATATGTCCTGGTCCATGCTACCACTATCTAAGCCTGCCCTATAGTCCATGCTTCATCCTCATGTCTGCCTTACTTCTTACTCAAGACCACCATGAGTTTTTCAGGTGCCTTGACATCATCTTCTAGATCCTTCTACCACCTTCTAGGCCTTATGACGTCACATCATGTGACCTGCCATGTGACTTCCTTGTCACGTGCCTGCTTCATCGTCTTTCTAGGAAAATAAAATAAAATAAAAGAAAAGGAAATAAAAAATTGTTAGTATTCAGTGTTCCATAACAGCATCTAAAGAAGTCAATTATTGAGAGTGAATGCAATTACAAACAGCCAATCAATGCATTCCATAAATATTTGGCTCACATAGGCCAATAACTGAGCCAGTGCATTGGTTGCATCTGTCTTAATTTCCACTATAGAATACACCTGCAGCCAACAGCAAGAATGCTTCTGCTTCAAGTATTGTTCTCAGCATGCAGAAAAAGTGACTAGACAGACTTGATGCTCACATTTGAGATGGATTTGGAATCATCAGTTTGGAGCATACTTGACTGTTACAGTGATAAGCAGCTAGACATCCAGCATAAGACAGCACTCATACTAGTTTCCCCTGATTCTGTGTTCTGAGTCATGTATCTCCAGTCCCTCAAGTCTGCAATGTTTCCTGTATTAGGGATATCTTCTTGTACAAAGCAGATATCAGGAATCAATGAGATGTTGGAGTCTATATTGGTTGTTTCAGGCTCCTTTTTGTGAGTATTGATCTAAACACCTGCAATACAATGCTGATTTTGACTCAAGTCCACTGACATTTTGGCAATTGTTTGGACAATCCTAACGAAGGGTTGATAAAGCTCAGACTCTTTCTTGCACATACCAAGAGATGATGATGCACAAGTAGGTTGCTGGAACAAGGATGCACATGCAGCGTTTGCTCCCTATGATACTTCCTGGGGTTCCTGTAGCTCCTTCTTTCCCTTCTGCATATTATGCATCTTCTGCTCATTTTCCACTTTATGCACCTCTGATGCCTTCAGCTTTTTTGGTTGCTTCTGCATCTTCTGTATCTTCTTTATCCTCTGCTCTGCCTATATCTTCTGCTCTATCTGTGTCTTCTGCTCTTGCTGTTTCTTCTGCTCTTGCTGTATCTTCTACTCTTCCTATGTCTTCTACTCTTTCTGCTTTTTCTGCTCTGTCTGCATCTTTGCTATGCACAAACTTGGCCAGAATTCACCATCATAGAGAGTGTTGTCTTTCAGCTTGTTCAACAATTCTTGAGCCTCCTCAGTAGAAAAAGGCACCAATTCATGAAAGATTCTTTTAGTAGCATTTCTTACTTCATAAATGGTAATTGCTTGTTGAGAAACTGGTGAAATTCCATTCCTCTGCCATCAGAAGAAGGAGGTGTGAGGTGAGAAGTATCAAAAGCCTTTGAAGCCCTGGTAGCAGACATAGTACTGGGTATGCTCATGGTATACACTAGCAAAAGTAGTTATTGCCACACATTCATGTGTTATATCAAATGATTACCTAATTTTTATCAATCAGATGTCATCAGCCCCTAACTTGCCACCAATATTGATGCAAAGCATTCAATTTTATTCACATCTTGGTAAAAGATTTTGTTAAGGCAGATGAGGACTACAAACAAAAGCTAGATTAGCTCAGAGACTAGTAATATTAGTTCTGACTGCACTGTCATCCCATCACCCTACTTCATATTTATTTTGTTAATGACACTATCAACTTGTACCAGCATCCTTCCCTTTACAAACAAGCTATTGACAGTATTCCATTGCATATAATTTAGATGATTCTTCTGACATTAAAAAAGGTTCCCTCTGTTATGGGATGCTTTGAGCACTGATGATTTTATTTTATTTTTCTGATTTTTCTTTTCTTTTTATTTTGAAGGTTGATAAAGAGGCATATGACCACTCAAGAACAACACACAAGCAACTACGGCATTCTCAACAACCACCTCTAACTTCAAGAACCTTTTACCAGCTATGTCTTTAGGAATGAACATAGGGATAGACATTCAGTCAGAATGAGTCTTGACTAATAATTCTGAGGTATGAGGAAAAAATCCTCTATCATCTGCCAATTCCTCCAGAGACCCATCCATGGTGTCTTCTAGACACTCTACTCCGTATCATGACAGAATGGATACTAACCCAGATGATGCTCCCGCTATTAGAGGGAACGACAATGAACATCTTGATATGTCCTACGAGACAGAGCAAGAAAAAGCTTTGAAGAATGGTAAGGTGACCATCCAACAGGACACCATGAGGTCTCCAGCAACCAACAATGAGGTAACCCTATTGCATGTACCACACATGGAAGATATCATTAATATTCAGCTTCCGTATGATCTCCAGGCCCCTATAGAGCCTGAATTAAGGAGTGGATCTTTCCACCCCATTTCTCTTCATAGCTCTATTAAGCACCTTGCCTCAGACACCAAGAGCATCAAAGACTCTCTTAATTTCTTGGCTAAGTACATTCAAGGTAAAAAGGCTAGCGGCGATGAAGTCAACAATCTCGTTGAGTTTGATGGAATGGGAGATGCAATTTGGATCTTTATCTCGGCAGTTTACATGTTCAAATGGGATGCCTTATTTACTGATCAGAAATTGAATAATCTCAGGTCCAAGATTTCCTCTAAATTCACCCTGCGTTCTCCTTCTTCCAATGGTAATTCCAAGAAGGACTCACCCAAGTCAACCCCTGTCACTATCAATAAAGCACTGCCTCTTCTCTCTCTTCCGGCCAAATCCAAGAAGGAGATTAACACTATCTCCAAATATTTCCTCTCCAAGAAACCTTCAGACAATAACAACAACAGGTCCACCAATGTCCAAACTGGCAAATCATATGCTCAGGCCTCTAAGACTTCGACCAACACATCAGATGTCTTAAAAATCAAAGAAATGTTCCCTGCTTTAAACACCAAAAAGATCGACCAGGTAAACAACATTGTCCATGGACAAAACAAACTGAAGCTACACATTAAAATGACTACCAAAGGGCTGTCTAGAAAGTACATTATCATACCGATGAGCAGTGACAACACATCATCTTTTATGAACAACTCCTCTCTTAACATAGCTAACATCAATAGAGAGCTACGAAAAGCAAAAACTAATGTATTAGTGGACTATATTTGGTCGGATAACATGGGAATAGTCATCATCACTAATAAGATCACCCAGCAATCCAACCTTTCTATTATCGACCACTACATCAAGAACTCAAATGATATCAACGCTCTTTAAGTTGAGGATTCAAGACTCCCCAAGTCCAAATCCTACTCAAAAATCATCGGAATATCTTTCTACTCCCATTCGAATCCCCAAGAAAAACTTACTTCGTCCGACATCAAAACCATCCTCAAGCAAAATCATATTTTCAACAACATCTCCCTTGTATCCAAACCAAGGATCATCAAGGTATCACCTAAATCAGACATGGCCATCATCTGGTTAGATATCTGGGATGTACAAAGCAGTCAAAACGCGAAGTTACTTATCAACAGATGCTTCAATGTGGGCAATTACATTACTACAATCAGAGGAGCCAACATGAACCCGGGAGTCCCCCAGTGCAAAAACTGCTGGAAATGGGGCCATTCCACTTTCTTATGTTGTATCTAAGGGGCCAAATGCATTAAATGTAACGGTCCCCACAAATCAGAGCATCATAGGGAATTTGGCTGGTGTTGCAAAGCTAATGCCAAGATTAACCCCCCTAGACTAGAAACCAAGAAGGGCGAACCATGCCCTCATACTTTCAAGTGCTCCAATTGCAAAGAAGACCATCAAGCCAACTCGAACATCTGCCCCTTCTGGAGACATTGCTTTAACAGGGAATGGCACGTCAAAAAGTATGCCGAGATCCGTGAAAACAGATCACAATCAACCTGCTCTGAAGTGAACAGTGCAAGCAAACAATGATTATACAAAATCTGAAAGTATTTTCTCAAAACATTTGCAAGAATTCCCTAATCACCAACACAATACTCGAAACCTATTCCCATTTCGACATATTACTAATCCAAGAACCTCTCTGGTCTGAAATATGAAAAATCCCGAGCTCCTCAAACTGCGATGGCAAAACCCTCATGGGTACTAGTCATCACCCCAACTGGATTGCATTTGCAAGGCATCCTTCAAACAACAGCAATTTTCCAAGAGTTATCTCCTATGTAAACATCCATCTCAATTCTCTTCGCTTTCTACTTCACAGAGACTTTTTTGATTATTGTAATATTAACATGATTTCTTTTACTAACAATGACACTTGTCACTATATTTTGAACATTTATTCTGATTCATCCCATTCAGCTTTAAAGTATCTTAAGGATACTGAAGTCAATATTAATCATGTCCTCCTTATGACAGGTGACTTTAACATAAGAGACCATTTATGGGACCCATCCTTTCCCTTTCATTCTTCAATCAGCAACAATTTAATTATGATAGCAGATTCATTTGATCTAGCTTTATCGTCTCCTACTAACCCTGGTCCCACTAGATTCTCTGATACTGCTAGAGAGTCTAACTCAGTTATCGATCTGATGTTCCTCCAATGTGGCTCGATAGAATTAGATCAACACACCATCCTCTCTGAATTCCGACTATCCTCTGATCATGCACCCCTTGCAATAGATATTCCTATTTGCGATAAAGTCATTCATTCGTCAAAACTTGTTATCACTCCTGGAAACGATCAAGAAAAGGAGTTCATCAAAGATGTCATTTTGAGTCTCAACTCACTTGACACTTCAAATATTGAGAGCATCAATAGTCTTAATCAAGTCGTCAATCAACTTGGGACTATCATTGAACAAATGTGGTCCAAAAACACAAAAAGATTGAGAATATCAAAACACTCCAAACAATGGTGGTCTAATTCGTGTAGTCTGGCTCTAAACAACTACAGGTCATCAAGAAGTTGAGACAACTGGAAGTTCTTCAAATTGACTGTTAAAGAAGCTAAGCGGTCCTTCTTCGATAGCAAAATTCAAGAAATCACAAACATAAGTCAAGGCCCTTGGGAACTAATGAATTGGGTCAAGAAAAGAAAGCTCCCAACTACCGAAGCTATCAAATATAACAGCACACTATGCCTTTCTCCTGATAGTTTGTGGAATGCCCTCCATAATTCTTTCAACACCGCCCTTCATCGCCAAGTTGACTTCAATATTCTGAATGAAGTCGAGTGCAAACCCTGCCAAGTCTGGAACCTATTCTCCAGATATGAATTCGAATCAGCTATCCACAAATATAGTGATTCCTCCACTCCAGGACCCAACAAGATATCATGGCGATACTGGAAACTCATCATCAAGAACGACAATTGCCTCTCTAAAATCATCAACATCGCCAATGCTTGCATCAATTTAGGTCACTGGCCTAAATACTTCAAAACTTCCACCACAATCGTCATTCCCAAACCAAACAAGACATCATACGATAGTCCAAAAGTGTTTTGCCCCATTGTCCTCCTTAACACTCTTGGTAAACTTGTTGAAAAAGTAATTGCTGAACGAATACAATTCATTGTTGTGTCCAACAATTTCATCCATCCAAGCCAACTCTGCAGCTTAAAATTCAAGTCCACTAGCGATGCCAGTACTGCGCTCACCCACATCATTCGCTCTGGATAGTCAAAAGGAAGAACCACTAGCACTCTCGCTTTCGACATCTCTCAGTTCTTCCCCTCCCTAAATCATCGCATCCTCATCCTCATTCTCAAGAAAGTGGGACTCGGCTCTAAAGTCATGAACTTCTTTGTGAATTACCTTATCCAAAGAAGTACCAAATATCTATGGAATGATCTCTCTTCACCGTCTTTCGAAGTCAACGTTGGAGTCGGTCAAGGCTCAGCATTATCCCCCATTTTATCTACTCTATACCTTTCTCCACTCATCTATATTATAGAAAAAAGGTTTAAAAATCTTAATCTTCCAATTTCCATCCTTTCATTTGTTGATGATGGTCTTTTCATTGTTCAGAATAAGTCTCTTACCATTTCCAATTCGCATTTATTCTGTAGTTACAACATTCTTTCCAAACTTTTAGACAGTTTTGGTCTCATTATCAAACATTCCAAAACTGAAATATTCCACTCCAACAGATCCCATGGCCCTTTCAACCCTCCTTCCCTCGACCTCTCTCCTCTTGGGGGATCAATTCTCCGGCCCAAAGAATCGTGGAGATACTTGGGCTTCATATTTAACCGAAAGCTATCCTTTCATAAACACATTGACCATTACGCTAACAAAGCAATATCGACAGTCAAGTGTATGAAACTCTTAGGGAACTTGTCAAGAGGCATTAGCCCGGTCCAGAAGTGTCTTCTCTACAGATGTTGTGCCCTTCCAATCACACTGTACGGTTTCCAGTTATGGTTTTATAACAAAGCCCCAATATCATACCACATGAAAATCCTCAACAAAATGCAAAGAAGAGCTGCCACCTGGATATTAGGTGCTTTCAAAACCTCTCCAACTGAAGGCATTGAAGCAATTTCAGGATTAATCCCAATCAAGTTCCACCTTCAAAAAATCGCAAAAAGGTCCCTCATTTGACCTTTTAAGCTCCCTGACAATCATATCATAAAAAATCTGCTGAACGATGCTCCTCCATCTACCAAGATGACAAATTCTCATAATATTGATTCCTTAACCAATCATCAAAGATCCTTAACCAAGGGTTTCATCATCGACTCCAACACCAAATCCTATGGAATCTTTCTGTCTTTTTCTCCTCTTGATCTGGAATTTTTTCCTGGTTCTCAAATTATTGACAATTTTTCTAACCATTTTTCTTTTAATTTAGTTAATAAAAAAGGAAAAAATCAAAGCAAGATTTGAAGTCAAGAACTAGACAATATGGTTCTTTGCTACTCTTCTGACCCTCATGCTGCCCTCGTTATAATGGATGCTAGCATCAAAAACGATATAGCTACATCTATTTCACACATCCATTCAGCTAATTGTCTCTTAATCAAAACAGTTCACCATGATTTCTTTGTTACGAGTATGGAAGCTGAACTTTTTGCTATCAGATGCAGTATAAACCAAGCATGCTCAATCAGTAATATCTCCAAAATTGTCGTTGTCACTGACTCTATTCACACAGCCAAAAAAATATTCGATTATGGCTGTCATCCTTTCCAAATCCACTCGGCTGCTATTCTCAGCAAATTGAGGACATTTTTCTTATCTAACAATTCCAACTCTATCAAATTCTGGGAATGTCCTAGGAAACTCAGATAGATATTTCATCATGACGTCGACAGGGATTCAAAAGCCTTCTCAGTTACTCCCTCATATCCAACCAAGTTATCTTGGGATTTTTGCAAGAAATCTGACTGCGATGAATTAAGCAAGTTGTGGAAAATGACTTTCCAAGTATCAGATGGGAAAGGCAACCATTTCCTAGACCTCTTAGACAATGATCTTAATGTTATTGAACCATCCTACACAAGAGGTGGACATTGGCTCCAAGCCATCGGCCATTCAAATTTGCTTTGCATTTGCGCTGTAAGAGCAATTACCAACCATGCTCCCATTGGAGAGTACAGGTTACAATTTTTCCCTAACATGGACTTTGCGTGTCCATGTAACAACTATCCGATTGAGTCGAGGAGACATATACAGCATGATTGCCGAAGATTTAATGGGTATTGGAACCCCAGAAGAGATACGTTGAAGCATTTTGTTATGTTCTTGACTTCTAATCCGAATGCTTTCACATTCAATGACAATTAACTTTATCCGAATAGTTTCTCTTTTTCTTCTTTTCTTCTCTTTCTCATGTACTTGCCGATTAGTTCCTTTTCTCTTTCTCTTTCTCTCTTTCCACTTTTAGCTTCATGTTAGTATGCATCTTCTGTATATAGTTACAAAAGTAGCTACTATGGTCTGTCTTCGCATGCCATGTAATAAATTGTCGATTTAAAAAATATATATATATAAAGAGGCATGTGACAATGAAGTCACATGACATGTAACATGACATGACGTCACAAGCATAGAACATGATAGAAGGGTCTAGAAGATAACATCAGGGCATATGGAGTACATATAGTGGCCTTGAATAGGACATGAGGCAGGAATGAGGACAAAGCATGGACATTAGGGTAGGGTTAAATATTGGTAGCACAGACCAAGCATGTTTTGTATAAATAGGACTCTAATTTAGCAGAGACTCCTTGTCAAGTTCTCTTGTGAACTTCCCACAATATATCCACCTAAGAGATTTACTCGTTGTAGATTATTTGTCCTTTGTGATAAGTGGTTGTCACAACACCCTCCATGCTCATCAACTATGACTGGAGAGCTCACCAAGCTAGACCTATGGCTATAGCAGTCAGTTCCAAAGGAAAGATAAATAACATGCTCAATGTATTGTATAGTAAGTTTTAGTCAATGTTTTATCTAATGCTGTCTTCACTTGTTAATTAAGAACCATCATTCCCATGTTTAATCCTCACATGTGTTGTGCTGCTAATCTGTTCTTTCCCACTCATCAAGGTAAATGTCAATTGTGTACTAACCTAGAGGTATGCTTATCCACCAACTTCTCCATTGTTCACACCAAATTTCTTCTTAGAAAATTATCCAAAAATGCTATCACCAGCAACTCTTCTCAGTCTTCATACCTACTCTCAAAGATCCCAAGTACACTCACATGCCATGATGCTTTTGTGATGGCATCATGTTAGACACCCTTGTATTCTATCTTACCTTGACTCTGTTATCTCCTGACATTTGCACCTTATCAATCCTACAGATGATAAATCACAGGTATAATGGTATAACCATTTGAACTTCAGCCATGGAAGCCAACACGCATGAATCAATGTTTGCAAAAAATTATCTTGTCATTATGCCTCTTCTTTTGAATATATTAAGGAATGCAAAGAATGCAGAGAAGGAACATCAATTCCTGAGGATCAAGACTATGGAATGTGCCAGCCTCATTGGTGACTATCCCTTTTTCTCTCCTTGAATCATACTCATGGTCAATTATAGCCATTGCTGGCTGGGAGACTAATGGTAGATGGCAAGATGATGGGTATCAAGATAAGGCTTGTGCTTTGGAGGAAAATTGCTAAGCTTCTGAAACATTTCTGATTTATTGTTTAACCCTCAGAGCTAAATACACACTTGATCTTTTACAGACACTTGAATCTGGCATACCATGCCTTGAATTTAACTGTCATGAAGGTTTTTTGAAGGCCAGTACTATATGAGCATTCACAAATATTGGTAGTTGTTTCTAGACTTGTTCTTATATTTGTTCTCAATATGATGCCCTTTACAGATGTTTCACTGATTCTCTACTTGTCATTGATGGTTGCTTCAATTTTCCACAAGAATATCGTTATAGCATCATTGATACTACAAAACATCAACATCAAGTTGTGGATAAACAGAAAGAACGATCCATTTGACTAGCATAAGCTGGAAAGTAAATGGACTAGATAGGGAGGATATGTCATATGCCAAGTCTACCTGTCTAGAACAATATATTCCTGTGGTATACTCCTTGTCAACAGCTAAATCCAAATAAAGTCCATCTTCCATAGTAGCCACCTTACTTACAACATGTTTAATGGTGGTGATGCAATCATCTGGATATTCCATTCTCCATGATGAAGATACTCCTATTTGACTTGGTCTTTCATGGCAGAGTCACTTCTGTCGGTGTCTCAACACTGAAATCTCCACTTAGAATAATAGGGGCTATACTACTGAAACTCCAAGCATCTTCTATAGTAGGAACTTATATATAAGACTAGTAGTTACACTATAATTCACTAGTCTGATAATCAACAAATATAAGCTCTTATTGAACTCAATCCCCAGTGTTCAACAGCAATACACCAAATAAGCACCTACTTCCGTCTTGGACTTCTTTCTATTATCTGAAGTTGCAACCATGTGGCAGACAGATAGCACAGTACATAAGCTGAAGCCAAGATCATTCCACAAGTCTGTACATCTTCAAGCCTATCTTGCAGACTTTCACCTCTGGTGTAAACCATGCCTGACAGTGTTAACAAGAGTCTAGCAAGAATATCTAAAGGAAAATAAAGAGATATAATCTATACTAGGTTTACACCAGGAGTGATAGAATATTGCTTTATACAAACATCTTGAAGAGTTTATATTACAGGAGGTAGAGAGGTTGCTACCTGAGTTGTTAGATAAAAATGAGAAACCAGAATTTATTTTGCATAAATTAGAATGTTCTTGCTTTTTACTCTCACAGATGAAAATATGTCATTTAGTAGGCTGACACAGCTTGTTTTTGTTAGCTTGTCAAGTTAAGAACTTTTTTATTGCTTTCTCTTCTACAAATAACATGTTTTGACTGGAAAGAATTCATGAAAGAATCACAAAAATGCTCTTGGCATGAAATCACTTTCCTTGCTCTGAATTCATTTGTAGTGTGTGCATTTACTAGGATGCTAACAAATGCATGCTTATACAAAATCTCCACTTTAATAATTTGTCATCCCCCTTAGTAGTCTTTCTGGACTATGTATAGTTGAACATTGTGTGCTATCTATCAGAGTTTAAGATAGTAAATTCTAAATATTTTCTTTTCTTTTCTTATTTCTATTTTCTTTTCCTTTATTTTCTATTTTAGGAACTTAGGATTAGGGGTTAGTGTAACAGTTACATGATCACATGTTACACTGGAAAGATATAGAAGATTTTAGAAGAATAATGTCATATAGTATGTATAACACATGTTAACCTTAAAGAGAACACATGGTCATTTAGGGTAGGCTAAAAGTAGAGTAGTATGGACTTTGGGGTTTTAGTATATAAGATAGACAATCCTGTATAGAGTTCTCTATCAAGTTCTCTTATATTAACCCAATACAAGGTTCATCTGCTTGTCTAATCCTAAGGACCTGAGTTTGTAACAATTTGCTAGAGAATTAGGATTTTGGTGTTGATAAAAATACTCATGAATATAATGAGCTTTGCTATCCCAATTGTAGTGTTCATGGTATAGAATATGATCACAGTTTATCACTGAGATAACATCTGAGGCTATATACTCTCATGACTATACATCATCATTGTCTTTCTGATAAAATTGGAGCACAAGTGACAAATAAGAGATCTTAGCAACCTTAAAAAATGCTATAATAACTCAGAAGTCACCAAGTAGACTGTAGACAACTGTAAATGACTAGAAGTCAAAAATACATCCACAGGGAGTTGTATATCTGATCAGAGAGTATATATTAATAATATTCAAAGGTATAAATTAGTAAAACTGTTTATTTAATAGAGTTCTTAGCATTTTAGAAATACTAGAGATTGGAAATTAGATAATTAGGCTAACTGAAGTTGTATGTGTTAGCTATCCCCCAATATAGTTTTAATTTATTATGCTAAACTATTCCTGTTCTTAATATGACTTATTTGTACTACTGAGACTTAACTAGTATCTCAAACATTTGTAGAAATACTTGCTAAAATATAATAAATAAAAATAGAGACTTTTACCCAAAGTCCTACAAAATTGTAATATATATAAGATATTTCTCTTCTACTATCTCCAATTTCACTTCAACTTTCTCAAATACTCTTTTTTAGACTTTCTAATCCTAAAACAGTTTTACTATATATCTACATAGTAATTATTTCTATTGAACTCTTGTTTATCCTCTTTCTATACTTTTGCTACAAATAATAATATCTTATATTATTTACTATGTATTGTGCTTGTCTCATATTATATCAGTCAGCATTTTATATAGTAGTAAAGATTTCCTCATATTTCTCTTGTTAATTCTATATTGTTTTCTAAAAATTCCTTTTCCTTTTCTTATTTGGACTTAGCTAAGAAAATATAACATCATGTCATATATAGTTATACCTGTCATAGTTATTATCACACAGTTATGTGACTTAACAAAACATTATAGAATCTACTAGAAGGACTTAGTCATGTTAGATATAAAACATATCTAGAAAAAGAAACTATCTATAGAAAATTTGTAGAAGATATCAGAATCTTGACCACACTTTCAGAGGTTTAGAAGTGATTTATAAATTCAATAATAATGATAATGATAATTAATATCAATACATATATTAATAATAATGAGAGATAATAATTTATGATTATTAATGAAAACTAATGTTATTAAGTCTAAAATCTAATCCTTAGATATAGAAGTATTTATACAAAATAGTGATAGTCTATGTGTAAGCTGTTTCTATCACATGATTAAAACTTGTACCTAGTAGAACTGTTATCTGTCATAGCAGATATTAGGCTAATTTTAGAAACTGTTTGATGAGTGCTTTCTAATACAAGTTTGATTGTGAGAATCTATTTAGCTTTTTCTAAGATAATAGCTAATGAAATTTGTAGTTACTGATAGTCTGATATCTCAGTAATCTGTTATTATCTTTGTATATCCTATATATATATGCAAATAGCCCTCATTTGAGGCTTTCTAGTACAACTTGGTTTATAAGAATTGGTCTACTAGTTATAAAGATATGAGTTGAATGAAGTTTGTGACAAAGTTATAATATTAATAGAGTTTCTGTTACAGACTAGTCTATCTGATATATTATAGACCATAGTCTATATGCACACTATAGCTAACCTACTCTAAAGTCTATATACTTTTTATATAGCCAATATACTATTATTATACTTTATAATATTATTTGCTTCAGAATATCTTATAATCTTCTTTGTATTATGTAATTTTGTGACCTTGTGATATGTATAATATCATATTACTTTATTATCTAAGTTTAAAATAAAGAAAATAAAAATAAAAATAAAAATAAATGAAACTTAGAAATAAAATAAACCAAGTTTATCATTCACAACTCTTACAAATAGTTACTAAATAGTTAGAAATCTCTATTAAAGTATCTGAAATAATTACTAAAAAACTCTTAATAGTGATAACTAAAGTATAGTAGTATTGGAATATTGAGTAGTATTATGTTAGAATTGACTATAGTAGTAACATTGGCTTGAGAAGTACTGTGAAATCAGACAAGGATATATATATACTAACTACAAGAAGCAATAATATCATGAGATTTAGTAGGATTAGAAATAAAGATTTAGGTACTTGAACTTTATATAAAGATAAGTTCTCTGATATAATTTCAGCAAAGTCTAATTAGAATACTAAGACAAAATCTAATAGAAAACAAGCAGCTACTAGAATAATTGGAAAATAGTATAAAAAATTATAATTATTAATTGAAACTGGAGATAAGTAGAAAAAAAGAATATATAAAAATATAAATAGATAGAGAATATAAGGAAATCAAAGAAAAAATACTAGTCTAGCCTAATAACAATAGTAAAAACAACCAAAACAAAGAATTTTACTATAGTAGGAGCCTAAAAGAATAATTGTTAGAATTGAAGATAGTAGACTTTGTTTTTATTTTTATTTTATTTTATTTTATTTATTTTTGACTTTGGATTAGGGTTATAACATGATGTCACATGTAGCTGTCACAATTATTACATATCTATAACAAGATATAATAGCTATTATAAGTTAGTTATTGTTATAATCTTAAGCTAGAGCTCAGATTGCACTTAGGTAAAGGTTGAGAAAGAGTTAAGGGGAATGAATAGATGGTGAAGCATAAGAATACAGGATAGTATCTACACTATATATATGCATTGTCCATGAAGAAACAGTATGTAGTCCATGAAGTCCGTGAGTCAAAATACATGAGGAGGTAGTAAGGAAACAGCAAGGCTAGAGCACCTACTATATGAGGTACTGACTGAGACTACTTCAGCACAGCTGATTATATTGTCATACCATAAGCCCATCTCCATGCTGCATCTTTGAAGTATCAAACATAACAGTTATATGTTACAACCTTAGGCAAAGACTTGAGATAGGATAGAGGGATAATACAATTGGTAAAGCATAGAGATACAAGAGTACATCTATGCTATATATATGATGGTACCATAAGAAAAAGGTTCATAATACATAAGGTAATTGAGTCATAGAATAATAAGAATAGAACAAGAATAAAGCACCTACTACATGAGGTACTGACTGAGATTACTTTGGTATAGCCAATTATATCATCATTATCCTTTACCCTAGTTCATGCTGAGCCTATGAGGCATCAATCATAATATTATACAAGTTATACAATCATATATTATATAGAAGATTATAGAAGTTTCCAGAATAATGATATTATAAGCTTCTTTAGAAAATTTAGTAAATAGATTGCATAGCTTCTTAAGAGCCTGCAACAATACTATATAATGTATCACTATATGTCAATAACATATAATATGTATGGCTTTTAAAATAGATTAGAATTTGTATAGTATAGACCACTAGCTTAGTATATATAAAAATAGGTATATTATATTTAGAATTCTATTAAGTTAATCCAATATAAGAAGAATCTTATAGACTTAACTCTGAATCTTTAATTTTAACAATGATATTTACAAAAATAATAAATTGAAATCAGAATCAAAGTCTAAAGTATAGGCAAAACTAGAAGATAGTACTTTTCTTTCAGGCCTGGACAATTTGACAAGCTAGCTATAACTGGACATTCTAAAAATCCTAATACAATGAATATAAATAAGTAACCATCCCTAATAGAGTGTTATATATGTAGTAGACCAATCAAGTATGCTAGTATAGAAAGAGATATCTAAAAATATTTAATTGTAAAACTAGTTAGATGTTATTAGAAGATAATAAGAGTTATTAATTTCTTAGCTAGTCTTTTCTAATAAGTTTGCTGTCTTGAATAGTATTAAAGACAACATAAATTTTTCTATATAAGTAGAGGAAATAAATATGATATAAACAATAAATTATCTTAAAGAGGTCTGAATATAGATTATTATTAAGAAGATCAATATACATAAAGAATTTGTTATTAAAGCATTTCTAGGCTCTGAAAAAACTAGACTATATATGTGCTCTGAATTTGAAAAAGTATAACTTTGAACTGCTTACATTAAAATAACCAGTGCTAGTTAAAAATGTAGATAGAATATATAAT
>JAJOHK020000224.1:0-34080 GCA_022457215.2 Leucocoprinus gongylophorus | reverse complement strand
CACTACCGATTCCCTCTGGCGTGTTGTCGCTTGTGATCTTGCCCGCTTGTACCCTTCCTTTCGCCAGCACTTGGTGAAACATAATAAAGAGCATAGCTCATCCGATATCGATCGCCTTTTCAAAAACATCATCGAGACACCATTATCCAGCCTGGGTGATGTGCCGTGTGAGGAGCTTCCGGTGATTGTGATAGATGCATTGGACGAGTGTGGTGGCCTCAGGCACGACTCGTCTGCGATGGACGATTACGAGGACCTCTTGCGCACGCTCAAGCGTTGGGTTCAGGCTGACCACTTGAAGAAGTTCAAATTGGTCATTACAAGCCGACCAGAGGACGCTATAACCAAAATGTTCCCCGAATCCACAATCACACATGTCGATATTCCCTCTGGCAGCGACGTCAAGCCGGAAGACAGTGCTTCTGACGACATCCGTGCATTTCTCAAATCACGATTCTACACCATGGGAGTGGAACCTACATGGATTATGAAGGCCCTTGATTATCTGGTTCCTCGTGCTACTGGTATTTTTATCTGGGCAACCACCGTTGCCGAATTTTTTCAGGTTAACCCTCAAGAACGATTTTCCATGCTTCAATCAAAGGGCAATAGAAAGGGTCTTAACAGCTTGTATTCTTTGTACTCCGCTGTCGTCAAAACATCATTCGGACGTCATCTCGAAGATGAGGAGATTGAGGCCGTCACTTCTGTTATGGGTGCCATGATATTTGCCAAGGAGCCACTCAATGACGATGCACTTATCATGCTTCCTGGAGTCAAGAGTCGGAACATGTTGCAGTTCATCCGAAGTAGTCTTATTTCCGTCATCGATACAGGCTCCACCCTTCGTTTCCATCACCGCTCATTTGAGGACTTTGTCCTCTCTTCCTCCTTTTTACAGGACCTCCCTGAACTTTCAGCTGTCAAAGATCGAGACCGTCATGAACGTCAGCTTGCCGTGCTAT
This sequence comes from Leucocoprinus gongylophorus, assembly GCA_022457215.2. Taxonomy (NCBI): domain Eukaryota; kingdom Fungi; phylum Basidiomycota; class Agaricomycetes; order Agaricales; family Agaricaceae; genus Leucocoprinus; species Leucocoprinus gongylophorus. Next base: position 33,115 of record JAJOHK020000224.1, on the reverse strand, counting down.
GTTTGAACACTATGGCATCATCAGCCCTCCATTTCAATATATGTGACTTGAAAACTTCGGACATGAAGAATAGGGACATTTCAGCCACCGACAAGTCCGCTATCTCTCCTCTCCTTTTGTATTCATGTCGATTTTGGGCGGACCACCTTGTTCGCACCCCATGTGAGAAGGCGCTGATGGAGGTTTTTCAGTTTGTGATATACGAGAAGCTACTGTTCTGGATGGAGGTGATGAGCATCTCAGGAAGAGTTTATGAGGCAACTCTGATCTTGAAGAGGGCATTATCATGGCCTGAATTACAGGTATGTTGCTCACTTGTTTTCCATGGCACCTATCTCATGTCGGTTGTTTAGACACTCGACCGTAATAACGAGCTGACTTTATTTATCCATGATACCCTCCGACTTGTCTCTGCATTCATGACTCCTATTTCCAAAAGTGCTCCCCATATATATTTGTCTGCCCTCCCCTTTGCACCTGAGCACTCACTTGTTGCCAAAAAATTCAGTTCAAGATTTCCAAACACGTTGACAGTAGCTGAGGGCAGACCTGCTCAGTGGCCATTCACCATCTTCACTGCAGAGCATGATAATTGTTCTGTGCGGTATCTTGTCTTTTCACCAGATGAGAAGACCTTTGCTTTCATATCAGATGAAAAAATTTATATTTGTGAATCTGAAACAGGACATCTTATTTCAGGCCCACTTCAGCTTAGGCACCATTTGTCGCCTAGACATGATGTCTCTTTCAGCTTTAATGGAACATATATTCTGGTTGGAGATGATGACAGTGCAGTCATCTGGGATATCAAGAGAGGTGAGGAGCAGTTTGAAATTGAGGGCTCAGGTTTTGTTTTCATCCACCATGGCCATTGGCGCGGCAGCATTGCCTCAATCAATCGGATAGGTGAAAGTAAACCTCCAACTTGGATGCTTTCAACTCAAATCGCGGTTAAGTTGTGGGACGTTGAAAATGGTACACCAAAGTCTAGCAGACTATTCAAGGTGATGGATGCTGGTGTCACCCGATTTTCTCCTGATGGGCGATTTCTGGCTGTAGAAAGGAAGTCTGAGGAAGTCATTGAATTATGGAATTTGGAAGACTGCAGGAATACTCAACAATTCCCCCATGCTGCTGGCCATCTTTCATTGCTCTGCTTTTCGCTGACAAGTGACATTTTGATGGCCTCATTCCAGGAACCTAAGCGCATTTGTGTTTGGCGATTGGATGCACAAAATATAGTACTCTTCAGTGGTTATATTGAAGGCATTCCAACAGCCGTTATATGTGCACCCCTCACCACTCATCTATTTATCAGACGCCATCACGCAGTCGAGATATGGGAGGTCTCCATGACTGGCTCGCATATGATCTCCAAGACAAAGCTCCCTTCATCAACAATGAGTATTTGCCCATCACGCGATGGCCACAGGATCTTGGTGGGAGGTTGGGATGGAATTGTGAGGATGTGGGATATGAACCTGGCGAGAAACCAGCCTGTCACCCAGGATGAAACCAATTTGCCATACATTATCGCAATTCCGCACTCCAGAAAGGTGGTGGCTACTAAATCAAAACAATCTGTTGAGTTCCGGAATACAACTACTTGGGAGGTTGTAGGGTGCATGGATACTGAATCTCGTGTGAAGGTTGCATTTTCGTCAGACGAGAATCAGGTAGCTGTTTTGTCCAATTCTCTTATCACCCTATGGGATATCAATAACCCGGAGAATCGCCTCTCTTTCGACCCCTGGCCCACAGGAAGAAGACACCGTGTCTTTAATTGGAAGGTTGCCTTCCAGACAAATGATCACGTGATAATATGCACTGAGCTGTGGAGGGATGATGATGATCGTGTCTCAGATGGATTACTTCAGGTTTGGCACGTGATAGGCCCCACTCGCTTTGAGTCTGCTTTTTCTTTGGACTTTGAGATCCCAAGAAACTCACTCATATTCCTGGCACCCAATGGCTTGACTGTGGTCATTTCCGATCATGGCAGTTATTCATGGAATCACGACACCGCCCAGTTTGACCCTTTCCACTTTACCAGTCAGGAGCATTTCTATGGGCCTCCACTTGTGTACTCACCTGATGGGGAACTCGTCGCATGTCGTTCTCCCAAGGATGATCACATCCGAGTGTGGGACACGCGAACTGGTCAACTCTGTGGCAACCCCATGACAAGGCCTGATGTGAAATTCATTGCCCTCTCACCTGCCCTGAACGACCAATCCCTTGGTAAGCGACTCATTGCTATGAGTTTCTGGGACACCAACACAACAAGTCTCTTCAACGTCTACACCGGCCATCTGTACGTTCAGTTTTGGAGTCAAGGAAATGATATGGCATTTATATACAATGGAACAAAGCTGATGACCAGTGTTCATCCACTCATAATCCGGGACACAGCTGATCTCACAGTCAAGCACCGCAATGGGTATGAGATTATGCTGCGAGACATGAAGAATGGGTGGATGATAGGTCAGGACAACGAGTCATTATTATTTTGGGTTCCAGTCGAACACAGGGAACATCTATGCCCGCTGCCTCAGTTTGAAACGATTTGGGGCCGGTCGACGAAGCTGAACCTCTCTCGTTTCAGGTACGGCAACAAATGGACAGAATGTATTGAAAAAAAGTGGTTGAAAGAACTTGAGGACAGGGAAAAGAAGATGGGAAGGCTGCTTGAGTGAGAAGCAGGAGCCATGAGAAGACAGAACTGACTTTCAAGGAACATACCTGCTATAAAGTGTATTTAATCATTTGTACCATAATGTTTACAATGTGATTGTCATTGAACACTGTGCTTGTCATGCCTGCTGAGTGGCATTCTCCATATCGTCTCAAATCATAATTGTGATACACATACACAGTAATCCAGACTGTGCAGCATATCCCTACAGCCTGCATATCAATTGACCTGCATACAAAGACACCGATGGCAGTCATGACAATGTCCAATGCCAGCCTTCATCCATCAATTGTCAACCTTGCGAGACACCGAATAACTTCCCTGTGAGATGCAGAACCACAAACTAAAGAAATTGGTAGGCTCGAGCAGATGGCGATAAGCTCCAGCGCAGCATTGAGCACTACATATTCAATTTGAGCGGCGCCGAGATTTATCTTTCCTGGTATCATTCCTTGCATGGGACTCACCAATGGCTTGAACGCGATCACATCACGAAGGTAGCCAGAGGCGGTGGGTACAAGCAAGCAAGCAACTGAAATGTTTTTTACATGATATGGGATAACCAATGATGAAGAATCGATGTAGCCACCGAAACAAGACCGGAGCTTAGTCTAAGCTCAGGGATTGAGGATGGCAATGTCGAGATAAACATTCATATCAGAGAATTCCAACTTCTTGGAAGAGCGTTGGCCTCAACTGAGGATGAAGAGCACTCTGAATCATAGTATCATTCACTCACTACACTACAAACATGGATTTGTCGGTGTAGTAGATGGATGTTCAAGTCATAATTGAAGGTAGAAAAAGCAAAACGCATCAAGTGCGTGGTGGAGAGTTGAATACTCCTAGTGGAGTAGTCGATAAGCAGAATTTTTGTAAACGTAGACGATCATGATTGTGACTATAGCCAACGGTCATGTAAACGACGCTTATTCCTGAACTTTGAGAGATTTGTCATACGCACTTCTGGGTCCTCTCGCTCGATCATTTTCCTCTTGCCAAAACATTCATCTTCCTTCTTTTCCTGCAGAGGCAATGGAGGCGGCAGAAGCGAGGTTAAAGGGTATGATCCTCTGTTGCTATACACACCTTCATCGTTTGAAAGCACATTCAATATAACGCCCTAATTTCATCCAGAAACTACCTAACAGCAAAATCCCATTAACCTTCATACATATAAATATAAACACCGCTCACTTGGTCCAGAACCAAAAGTCTCTCCACATACAGACTTGATTAGTTCCTGTCTAGAGTCTGTGGTGGCAGGCGCTCCATTACCGTCTTGGATATTTCTACCTAGAGGAGGAGGAACATTGGCTAATGATTTGCATGGCGCTGCTTGAGTTCTGTTGATTGAGTAGAGGCCGTGGCATTCTCTAAACATGCTGTATAGGCCTGTCAAAGCGAGGCTCATGGATGACAACGTTGCTACTCCTGACGATGCTGTTGCTGGAAATGGAAGTTGGCACTGACCAAAGAATAGAACCTGCCGTGTACTGGGAACCCCTCTCCATTCGGCTCATTATCCAATTCGACAAATGAAAGACGATGTCGTAGTTGTCAGCGCCAATGTAGCTTAGACGCGAAGGCGGAAGAGTATTGTTAATTGGATGGTGGTAGATGCATATTTCGAGCTCAGAGGTGTAGTGTGAACGTTGATTGGTCTAGAATTCTTTCAGAATTTGCAAGGCTGCTTAAAGAGTTGAGGGCAGGAGAAGCGGAAGGAATATGTACTATCCACAAATCGTCCAAATTCATGTTACATTGTAATTATTCATGATTTTCTTATCAGATCACCTGACCCGATATCTCAGCATTTGAACTTCCAGGCACATGCTATTCTATTCGTGGTCTTGAACATCCAATACTTCACTTCGATATTGATCTATCCACCGTCCATCAACTTACATAATATGGTCTGTCTCTTATAACAAAATCGTCTCGTAATGTAGGAGTGTCCATGATAAGGGTAAGGAATGATTTGCGATCGTGAAATCTATGATTTCAATGAAACTGTATCCTGGACTTGTGTCGGATAGATCATCAGCAATATGCCCCGTCATTTTCCATGGATAACTGAGAAGAACATTCTTGATAAAAGACTGGTGTGTCCACTTCAAAAGAATTTGGCCTATTTCTCTTAACATTGCCAACGTAATCTTAGATTCATACCATATAAATTTGGTTTGTTGTTCATTGTACCAGATAAATGCAGAAAGTGTTGGAGTTGTATAAGCAATGGAGGAAGCAATATGCTGAAGCATAGATAACTTCTGAAAGGTTGATTCTTCTCCTTCATGATGCCACCTTTCTAATGCTTGGTATCATTTGTGTAAGGTTCCAGTTCTCTCTTGGCCCACATGAACACAAAACAAGAACACAGACTGAATACAAAACATTAGTTTGGCAATAACTTCTGTTGCTTGGGCCCAACCATCATCTACTTTGATTGGAGATAATGCTAAAAAGCACATAGTAGGATCCCCAATGAGATTTCCGAGAGATGGGTCCCAAATATGAGTCTAAATACCTATTAGAAGATTTACAATTTTGAGTGTGTATTGATCATAGTTATCCTAAATAACAGAAGGAAATAGTTGTGTTAGAGGAGAAAGATGTTGAATATCATGAATAAGAGTTGAAATAGATGTTAGAAAGGATATAAAATAGTCATCTTTGTCATGGAGCAAGAAAGCAACTAGATGGGACAACATATTAATATAATTTTGTAAAGCCTAGTTTGTTTATAGTATATGGAAAGGTTTGTGTGATATTCTACTATAGATTATAAAAGTAAGTGAGCATAGCATTGAAATATTAGGACAAAGAACTCATGTTTGCTTATTTTTTGTATTCCAGCAATACAATATAACTTGAGATATAAGATCAATGGCTATCATTGTAATACAGATAATCTATTTAATAGTTCTCTGTAATATTAAAAACTCATTACTATTTGGTAAGCTCTTTTGGATCAAATTCAATAATGTATTCAGGCCATCATGTATATTTTAACAGTATGTCAAGATCAAGAACAGTGAACTTAGTTTCTTTTTATTTTCTTTCTCAATCTTTATTTTCTTTTCAATTTATTTTTCATTTTTCTATTTATAGAACTAGGATTAGGGTTAAAGTGACAAGACCACACTGTCATACAACAGGTCACATCAGATGACATAGTCACAGGTCATGAAACATAAAGAAGAAGATAGAAGGTTCTAGAAAGATAACATCATATAATGTGTACCATGCATATTGGCCTTAAGATATACACATGGCTGTTTAGAGTAGGGTAGAAATAGCTAGTATGGACCATGAGTCCTAGGTATATAAGGTAGACGGTTCAGTAAAGGACTCTCTATTGAGTTCTCTTATGTTAACCCAATACAAGGTTCTTTCTCTTGATCAACTCTAAGATCTTGAGTTTGTAACACAGTAAGCTCATATTTCATAGATTAGTAGAACCAAGAGCTATATAAATATGAATCTCTTCAAGATTAGATTTCAGATTACTGATCCAGTCATGATTTATTGATTGTTCCAGTTTATAGGACAGCAAATTGACTTAAAAATATGTCTGATGATAATTTTGATTCAGTTTCTAGACAAAAACAACTGCCTATTATCAAACATCCATTATATTGACATAAAAGAGCCATCATATAAATATCTAATCCACTTAGTATATTAATACTATACAGCTCTTTAGATGAAGGATAGTTGTTATGGATACCAAGTTCAGAGCATATATTACTGAATTTGAATTTAGGTATTTTGACTTGTAAGACACTGTAGTGAGTCTAAATATGGCTAATTACTATTTTTGAGCAGAGCAAAATTCAACATTCAGAACAACACAATATTTAGACTTATATTTGATGTTATAATATAAATTTTTAAAGATGAGGGTCAGAAACCAAGTCTAATTGCAGTACAAACTGTTGGTGATTAATATTTATTAGTATTCTAAGTGTATCTAGTTAGTTTTTATTTATTTATTTATTCTATATATTGGCTGATCTTTTTTATTTCAATCAAGTTTTCATATTCATGGTTTCTACTAAGCTTCAAAACTTCAGTTTCTTCTATTAAGAATAGCATTGAATATTACTAAATAGTTCTAGGTTTAATATAATTTTGCCATTGAATTTGTTAACTGTAGTTAGAAAATCCCAGGTGTATCTATATCAATTAAAATACTTACATAAATCCTTTCTAGCTGTGGTATAAATATAAAAAGCAAACAAGATTTGGGTAAGATATTGAGAAAGATATCATTTGGCTACTATAAACAAAATTTTCCAACTACAACTAATTATATCAAATGCAGTTTAATGTAAGCATGATTTGGATCTAATTAGTATGACATAAGCAGTGGCAGTAGATTATATTATTCATTCTTTTGTCTATATCAGATATACTGCTTTATTCTGTTCTTTTTATCTTAATACTGGCTGCTATTAGTCTCAGCATTATTTGTAGTTGACTTGAAGATCACTCAGGATAATGTTTAACTATTTTCTATATAGGTATTGAATACATACTAGATAAACCTAATCTTATATCAGTATAACTTTATTTAATAGTAATTGAGTGAGATATAGATAAAATATAGTTCTAGTACTAATACATGATTATTTTATACTCAATGGCAGAGCTAATATATAATATTAGCTAGATATCTTGATCTTTAACAGATTTATGTCTTCTCTAGCCAAAGAAATCACTATAAAAGCTAGTTTGGTATAAAACAGCTTTAGTAAATAATTTAGCTATATTTTGATATGATAGAATATATACTGGAGTGGAAAGTTAATATTATATTGTATCTCTAAGCCAGTAGTGTTGCAAATCTAGATATTTGATATATCCATAATACTTTGTATTTCCAGAGATATCAATCTCAAGCTTTTTGTGAATAAAAAGAACTAATATATAAGAAATGAAGTATCTAAATTCCATTAAAATAATCATTGTCTATTTAATTTATTTACCAGCCTTAACAATAGCCATATATTTAGGCTGAGTACTAGTGAGATGTGCTGACTTTAGATAGCTCTTGCAGCTAGTAAGAACTGTTTAAAAAATCAGAACATCAGTATGTGCATAGGTTGATAATAGGGAAAAACATACCATGACTTGCAGAGGGCTATACTGACTATAAATGGCTTTTACAGCCAGTAAGGAATTGTCTAAAAAACCAGAATATCAGTGCATGTGAGTTAGTGACAAAGTAAAATGTACAGTAGCTTATAGTGAGGTACATAGACTGTGAACAACTCTTGTAGCTAACAAGAACTGTTGATAACAAAATAAAACTTACCATAGCTTATAGTGAAGCATGTAGACTACAGATATTCCAGCTCTTTTTAGCCTAGAGGATAGAATTTTCAGCTTCTTTTAGTCTAGACTATATAATTTTTTACTCTGTTGTTCTCAGTTCTTTCAGAAATTTCTACACATATTATGATTCACATGCCTATATATCTACATGTGCTACATGACTTTATAAATCATAATACAACCTACATTATAGATCTGTTAGTTTTCTTACTATAGGTATATTGCAGAATTAGCTGGTATAATGAATGAATGGCTGGTGTTAAATATACCAATATATTCTCTATAATCAACACTTTCCAACAGTAGTCATAATATGGGAAATAAATGAAAATTGGGTGAGATATGAATTCCATTAGTTTTGTCAGATATGTGAATTAAAAATTGATGTATGAGTGATATTGCATCAAACAACAGCATGATATAGCAGAGAATTGTATAAACATTCTTTTCTTGAGTCTCTCTTACTACTAACTCATTCTACTAGTGGCTTCTACTATTCCTTATATTATCTGAATTCTACTCAGACTATATTTAGGATGTGGAAAGCTATATATTGCTGAGACCTAATATATAGTGAGTTACCTATTTGCTTTGAAACTGCTTTGTACTAAATAATAGAATTAGTGTACTTCAAGACAGTTTCTTCTTTCTATTTTATTCATTATATGTTTTCTCTGTTTTTTAGATGGACAAGTTGATACTTTACTTTATTTAGGATGCTTTTTTCTTATATCAAATACTTGTAACTATTCTAATCACTATAAAACCAACAATGTTCAAAGAACCATAGTACAATTCACATTGTATTTGTCTTGCTTTTTACAACTAGTATATTATATAGCAACTTTGCATACTGAATTTCTGTAGACTAGTGTACTCCAAAAAAAGCTTTTATATAGTAATAGGTGTTGAAATAATGAAATACAGCAAAGGTAATGTCCTATCAGGATAAGAATACTATTGAAATGCTGATGCTCCCTATAAGATCCATTTATGTAGATTATTATCAATTTGTGGCACATGCTAGTAAGTATATATATTGGGTCATGAATATGAGTAGTATAGTATATATTTCTCTTCTATTGCAAAAATTGGCCAAAATCAAGATAAGTATAATGGTTGGCCATATTATCATATCCACTTATGATAAAGTATTTCTCTACCATATATATAGTGCACTTGCTACTAATAGTATCTATTACTCTTTTCAAACTTACTATATAGTCCTCTCTTTCAAGATTAATCTTGATATTTTGCTTTTTAGCAAGTCTAGCCTGTAATACAAAGGATTTTTCAGGGCCTTTATATTCCTCCAAAGATAAATTATCAAAGATCTCCATAGATAATATATTAGCAATTATTAGAGATAATATAAATGTAAATACGTGGTTTAATAAATGATTTTGTATAAATTGAAAATGTTTGGTTTTTAGCTAGATGTATTTTTGAGTAATAGTGTATGTAGTGTATAATAGAGAAAAATGCACTATGATTTGCAAAGAGCTGTACTGACTGTAGATAGCTTTTGCAGCCAATAAGAACTATTTAAAAAATAAGAACATCAGTGTATGTGAGTTGATAACAAAGTAAAATATACCATAGCTTGTAGTAAAGCACATTGACTATAGACAGCTTTTGTGGCTAGTAAGAACTATTGAAATTAGAACATTGGTATATATATGGGTTAATGATGAAGTAAAACTGTCACAAACTTCATTCAGCTTGTATCTCTACAACCAGTAGACCAATTTTCAAAATATATAAGATAGACTATTTTATATAGAGTTCTCTATTAAGTTCTCTTATGTTAACCCAATATAAGGTTCTTATTCTTGATCTACTCTAATATTTTGAATTTGTAATAATTAGATACTGGTATAATTATATATTTGGAAAAATGTACTAACACAGTTTGTTCAAGCATTCTATTTACTTGGGTAAGACATTAAGATTGATTGATAGAGATGTTGTTGAGCTGTATATATTGTGTTATTCAAAATAGAAGTAGATTATTTGATTATTTGATGATGATTGCTTTTATCAGGATATTGGATTTATATGAAAAAAGTATAAACATATAGAAAGAAGTGAGTAAATGTTATAAATATAGTAAAATACTATATATTCTATAAAGAGATTGAAAGCTAAGATTGAAAGAGAATAAGTAGAGTTAGAGTTAGAGTTTAGGGTGAGAAGAGCAAAAAGTAAGCAAAGTGAGATTTGTTGTGATGAAGTTAGCACAATGGTTGGGAAATCACTTCCAACTACTATTTCATCTTATATAGACTTGTTGGATACTATTGATATACATGCCAAAATATATTGAAAATAACATTATTAAGCAAGGTAATAATGCTATTGGTAGTAGATAAGCTGCTATATAGCTAATTACTAAAAAATCATATGGTTCTTTCTTCCAGCTTTTTTTTGATTTTGGCTAGTATAACAAAATTCTTCATATAGTTTGACAGTACTCCCTTATATAAAAACTTTTGGAATATACTGTTTAGCATTCTTTAAAATGTTTCTAGTGAGTTGCATAGTCCAAAGTATATTACTTTTGGTTTGAACAATTCTTTATTTGTCAAAAATGCCACTTTCCATTTATCTTCTTTTATTTGTATGTTATTGTATTCCCAAATAAGATACAGTTTGTTGAAGTATTTAATATTCTTGAGCTTGTTGGTTACTTCTCTAATAATGTCTTGTTCTTCATTATATGCTAGTTCAACTTTCTGTAGTCTTATACTAGCTGTAGGGATTTGTTCTTCTTTGGAATGTAAAAATATAGTGTTACATATCTCAAACTTGATTCTACTATAAGCCCTGCCTTGACTTGTTCTTCCAACTATTTGTTTAGTACTTTGTTTTCCTTAACTATTACTGTATAGGCTTTAGCATTGAACTTCTTTAGTATATATTCTAGTAGATTAACTTTGTGATCTCATTCTTTTCTTTCCAGTAGTTTCTTGAATTTCTTATTGAACAAGTATGTAAATAGTCAAATATATTCTAGCAGATTTTCTGAATTTGTTGGGTCTAGTTCTTTGCTTATTTTCTGGTATTTTTTATTTGTTTTCTTCTAGTTCTTGATATGAATATAATATCTTGGTGTTATGTTCTGTATTCTTTTAAGCATCTTGTAAAATGTATTGTTCCTTTGTCCCAATTTACTTTTGGGTTGTATTTTATCAACTAGTCATAACCTAAGAACATATCTATGCCATTTAAGTCTGTGACTGCTATATCAATCTTTTTCATATGTCTGTTAATTTTCAGTTCCAGTAGCATATATCATGTTACTTCTCTATTCTTGGTTCTATCTGTATTGAAAATATTTGAATGACCTATCTATTAGTTTCATTCATTCATTACTAGTTATTTATTGATCCTAGTATAGATATATCTTGAATCAACTAGTATCTCAAGCTGTAGTTTTCTTCTGTTTAATATTTTCTTATTTTTACACACATTAAGTTCCCTCTCTTTGTTTTCTCTTCTATATTTTAATTTAGGGATTTACTATATGCAGAGATTTATTATACTATATTTACTATGAACTTCCAACAAAACTTTCTTCTTTGTTATTATCTTTATCATTTGATTTTTTCTGTATACTTTTATTTTTTATTTTGTTCTTTGACTTATGGTCCTTTGTAAGATGTTCGATTTCTAGTCTCTCTTTCTTTTCCTATTTTTTGGCAATCTTTTGTCATGTGTTCATAAATGTTGTAATTAAAACATTTGGGCTTTCCATCTTTGTTGTAGTTGTCTTTGGACTTTCCAATGTCCATAGATGCTTCTCTTCCTCTATAGATAGTTTTTATTTCTATTTCTTAAGTGACTCTAGTACTACTATAGATAGATATTCCAATATAGTCTTGATTATGTTGCTTCTGATATTATTTTTCAACAAAAATATTATGCACATGTTGTCTATTTTAACCTTTATGGCTAACACTTTGAACTTTATCATGAAGTTTGTAATATATTTCTTTTCTTGTCTAAAAGCTTCAAATTTCCATTTGGTATCTGCTGCCTTACTTTTATCACTGAACACTGTCTTGTACTCTTTTAATGAAATCATCACTGTTACAATTCAATGGCCTTAGGGTTAATCAAAGAAGAGAATCTTGTATTAGAGTTAACACAAGAAAACTTAATAAAGAACTCTGTACAGAATTGTCTACCTTATATACTAAAATTCCATAGTCTATGCTCTACTACTTTCAACTACCCTAAATGACCATGTGTTAAACATACTGTATAGCATCATCCTTCCAGAATCTTTCATGTCCTTCTATTGCTACTACATGAATTGTGATCCTGTCATGTGACATATATCAGTGTGTCAGTGATGTCATGCTAAACTCTTAACCCTAAGTTCAAAAGATAAAAATAAAGGAGAGAAAAGAAAAAGAAAAGAAAAGAGAAGTAAAAGATATTAGAAAAAACTCAAGTCTAAGCTTTGTAACTCTGACAATCACAATCTTAGACATTGTGTTCTTCTACCTGATTTATCTTTTCCTCTACATAAACTCCTGCCATGCCTCCTCTGAGTCAGGCTAGTGCTATGGTAATATTATTATTTATTGCTATTACTTTGTTACTCTTGAGGAATAATCCGATTCTCCTCTACTAGTCTTTGAACTTTATCTGGTTACCATGAAACCATCCTGGATTTAGGACTATACTCTTTAGTATAACTACTCATACTGTTTCATTGTGGACTACTGGTGCTAGTGCTATTAACATGTCTTCTAATGCTATTTCTGTAGTTCTATTTCTGTTTAAGATATAGTCTTCAGTGATTCTCAATATCTCTTCCAGTGTCTCAATACCATCTTGGCTTTGTCTATTTATCTTGTCTGTCTATGATATCTACCACAATATTCTGTATTTATTCTGTCTTCTAATAGTTTAACCATTTATTTGTGGTCCTACCACAAACTTGTTCCAATAGTTCTTTAATAGCCTAACCATTATGATGTTTCAGTGGCCTAACCACAATATACTCTCCTTTTTCAAGATAAGTCTGATAATACTTTACCAAATGTTATAGTTTTAAGCTTGGCTCAGGTTGCTACTTAGGCAAAGACTTGAGAAAGTAGTAAGAAGATGATCAATTGATAAAGTATAAAGATATAGGTATCTACCACTATATATACCTAGTGACTATAAGGAATAAGTATAGTATCCTTGAGAAAACAATAAGAAAGAAATAAGGAAAACATACAGATATTGTGACTATTATATGAGGTGCTGACAAATACAATATGGGAAAAGTGCAAGGCATAGTTAAATATGAGTTACAAGTGAAAAAAATGCTAATACATGTCTAGGTTGAGATATATATGAGATAAACTACTGTTAACCATGAGATATCAATTGTAATATAGAAAATCTTATTCTAGTAGTAAGAAAACTGATCCAAAACTAACCAGATATATATAGAATAGAAGTTTAGAAAGGTTTTTTCTGTCTATTAATTACTACTAAAGTATGATAGAGATAAAAGGTAGAATTGAGAGTAATGAGGGGGATTTTAAGATATAAGAGTATTGATAGGGAAAAAGGGTCTTAATGTTGAAAGAGGAAATATACTTTATGAATGTAGGAGCAAGGTTAGATATATATAATATATACAAATTATAAAGTTAGCTCAGAAAGCTAGTAAGAATATTGTTAGTATTGAGTTCTGAGATATACTAACACTTGGCTATCTCTAATAGATAATGTTGGATAAAGCCCAAGGCTTTATTTGTATTAATATGATTCATGTAATAATTACTTAAAGTAGGTATTATCTAAGAAGCAAGAAATAGAAAAAGAGACTAAGATATAAGAATAGACAATCCTAGACTGTTAGACTGGATCAATATTTTGAGATTTCAGAGGGGAGAATTATGTTGTTAAGTTAACTGAGCAAAGTTTGTAAATTGTATAGAGATTATGATCTTTAGAAGAAATATAAGTTATATTATATAAGAGAGACAGAATCAGGTCTCTTGAAAGTAGCAACTATTATAAGTACAGTTTATTCTAATAGTATTGAGGTAATTAGGTAATTATAACAATCAGGTAGCCATAAACCCTGATAGAAATATTTAAAAGTTTATCTAGAAGAGTAGAAAGCATAGAATGATAATAATGAAAGTGATTGTTATAGATGGTATACAAGATAGTAGTATTTTAGGCTTGTAGTAGAGTTTCTAATAGTCATTAAATATCATAGTATTTTTGTAAGATTTAGATTGGATGGTGAATACTATGAGCTTTCTATGGAGTTTTGAATTGGCAGCAAAAAAGGATCAGGTTCTCTTATAACAAGCTAATTTAACCAAAAATGATTATGTCTAGATAGTTAGAAACTCTGATGAAAGTATCTAGAATATGAGCTAGAAAAGAAAAGAGGTTTATGAGTAATGTTAGATATAATAGAACAATGATGATATACAAGACTGTATTTAGTAGGTTTTGGGGTTTGAAAGTAGGAGTAGTAGTATTTAGTATTTATAGTTTAAGTGGAAGAATTTCTATAAGCTTCACAATAGGTATTAGTATTGTTTGAGTGCTAGAATTTTGCAAAAGAACTATGTTCTTTTACAAAAAGTATCAAGAGTATAGTATGAAGTGTATATATAGTATTAGCTATATGTTAAAGCTAAGCTTAACATTATATACTTTTGATATAACTGGTTTAGTGGCTAGTCTATTTTTAATAGAGAGATAGATACATATAAAAGCTATTGCATGGATAGAATGATGAAATAAAGATATTTGAGAAAGAAAATTTAAAAGAAGTTGGAGATATTAGATCAAATTTCTCTAGAAATAAAACAAAGTAATGTTATTTACTTATAAAAGGAATAAAGATACTAGTATCACATTATATAGCAAGTTTCAGAGTAGACCATATACTTTTGAAACCTCAGAAGCCTTTTTCATTGTTTCAGTTTCTATTCTCTTTTCATTCTCTATTAATATATAAGCTGTGAGTGAAGAGAAGACAAATAGAGGACCCCATCTAATAACCCCTACTTGTAAGCAGTTTAATTGCTATTTCTTAGGTATTTATTGTTAGTACTTTGTTTATGACTTTTAAACAAGTTTTAAAGAGTTCTAGAAATCTAGAAAAGACTGGCAATGTGAGTATCAATTGGTATTATTGTCATATGTCAGGTCTACTCATGCTGAAAACACATTTCCATAGTGATACAGTGATACTATACTCTTCACCTCTATGAAACAAGCCCATTTTCTATAATAGCCACCCTTCTTGTAATATATTCTTGTGGTAGTAATGTAACAATCTAAATATTCAGTCTTTCATAATGGAAATACTCCTATCTGACTTAGTCTTCTATAAAAGAGTTTTCCTACCTTACTCCTGGGCTATAGTGCTTTAGCAACTACCAATCCTCTAGTAGCTACTTCCAAGAAACTCTTGGAAAAATAGAGAGTAATCTCTAGAACTTTATATAGACTGAGGACTACATTGAACTTCTCTATGCAGCAACAAGTTCTATCTAACTCAACATATCTGCTCTTTCCAATCCTTACTCCTTCTTTATCTCTCTTACTTCTTTCTTGATTCTTAGTCAGAATCATCTTAATAAAATCCTATTTCAAGCTCTTGTCAACTCCAGATCTACTTATTGTTTTGTAGACTCAAAATTTGTAAATACTCACTACTTGAAGACACCTGCAACTTCTCCAGTTGCCCTCTGCTTGTTTGATGGTTCATCAAACAATACCATCTCCAAAATTGCTAACTTGTTTATAATTTTCCCCACCAGTAATTATATAACTCTAGACTTCTATGTTACTCCACTTGATTCTTTCTACTCTTTGGTCCTTGATTACAACTGGCTTGCCTAACACAATCCACTGATTGACTAGGTAAATAAGTTAATAGAATTTTATCTATCTTTGCAGAAGAATCTTGCTCTCTCTTGCATTGTGGCCAACACTTCATTAACATCTCTGTTATCTCCTGACACTTCTCTATAACTATTGGATTCCATAGTTTCCATACTTGGACCTAAGATCTTTGTATCTATCTTTGAACAACCTAACATTATTATCATTGGTACTATAGTATTCTTGCATGTATCAAGACTTCTAGGCTCTAGCAAATTTTGACTCTGTCTTTATTCTTTGGATATTCAGGCCAACTCTGTATAACTTGCAGAGGCTTCTGACCTTTCTGATATTCTATCCAAGTATCACAAATTCACTAATGTTTTCAGCAAAACCAAGGCTGAAATACTCACTCCTCATTATCCTTATGACCTCTAAATCAATCTGGAAGAAGATACTTAACCTTCAGTTGACCTTATATACTCTCTTTCAGTATCTGAACATGAGACTCTCAAGGAATTCATTGAGGAAAACCTCAATATGGGTTTAATCTGACCAACCTCATCTCTATATGGTGTGCTAATCTTATTCATTAAGAATAAAGATGGTTCACTATGTCTCTGCATCAAATTTTGTGGTCTTAACTATATTTCCAAAAAGAATCACTATCCACTCCTACTCATCTCTAATCTACTAAACTTACTTGCAAAGCTCAAGTGTATGCAAAGATAGATCTTTGCCATGCTTACTACTTAGTTTGTATAGCCAACAATAATGAATGAAAGACCACTTTTAGAACATGTTATGGATCATTCAAGTAGTCTATAATGCTTTTTGGTATTATCAATACTTCCACAGCCTTCCAGCAATTTATAAATGATCTCTTTTCTGACCTGTTGGGTATCTGTATTGTAATCTATCTAGATGACATACTCATTTACTCAAATAACATGTTTAAACATTACTGGCATGTTAAGAAAGTACTCAAGTGTCTCTACAAGGCTAGCCTTTATGCTAAAGTAGAGAAATATAAATTCTAATCTGAGTCAGTAGAGTATACAGGATATATTCTTTCTCTTTCTGGTCCTACCATGTTCAACAACAAAGTAAAGATTATTCAAGACTAACTAGAGCTCAAGAAAGTCAAGAATATTAAATTCTTCATAGGTTTCACTAACTTCCATTGCTGGTTCATCTTCAATTACTTAGACATTGTAATTTCATTAACATGCCTCACCTAGAAGGATATTTTTTGTAAGTTTGACTTCTCCTATCATGATGCTTTCAACTCTCTCAAGAAGGCATTCATCTCCACTTCCATCCTGACTTACTGGATTTCCAATACTCAACTTATTGTGAAAACTGATGTTTCAGAAAATGCTCTTGCTATAATCCTTTTTATTTTTAATGAAGAAAATGAAGTTTATCTGGTTATCTTTCACTCCTACACTTTTACCATGGCAGATTTGAATTATAACATATATGACAAGGAATTACTTGCCATCTTTGAAGTTTTTAAAATTTAATAATACTATCTGGAGGGTCTGGTCTATTGCATCAACATTGTTATAGATCACAAAAACCTTGAGTACTTTCTACTACCAAGATATTGACCTGGAGGCAAGTGTAGTAGTTCAAGTATCTCTCTTAGCTCAATCTTGTCATTAGATTCTGTTCTAGTTATCTTGGTACCAAACCAGATGCTCTCACTAAATAGTGGGACATCTATCCTAAAAGAGGGAATACTAGCTATGTCATAGTCAACCCTCACAACTTCAAACCAATCTTGATTCAAGAGCAACTTGTAGCCTTTATACAAGCTACTATTCTTCTCTTTCCTTTTCTTTGTACAGTTATAGTTGTTGATCTGAATACTTTATATCAAAATATCTTTTTGGCTTTTTCTGGTGATTCAATTGCTACAAAACACATCTCCACAAATAGCCAATGGTCTACAGACCACAACAGTCCTTTCTATCTTAATAACAGAATCTATGTACCATTTATTGGTAATTTCTACATACATATTTTCTAGTATAATTATAATCATATCCTTACTGGATATTTTGGTCAAAACAAAATACTGGAACTTGTTTGCCATGAATATTCCTAGCCCAGTCTTTACACTGATATCTAACAACTCTGCAAGTTTTGTGTTACTTGTATACAAGCTAAGCTATAATGTTATAAGCCCTACAGATCTCTCAAATAACTTTTTATTCCTGAACAACTATGGAATTCTATTTTTATGGACTTCATTGAGAAACTTCCATCATTATCTGGATTTGACACTATTTTGGTTATAGTCAACTGGCTTACTAAGCAGGTAATCTTTATTGCTACCCATAATACCATTATGTCTGTAGACTTAGTATATCTGTCATTCTTCACATATTTTCCAAACATAGTATTCCTTTCCATATCACTTCTGACAAAAGTTTGGAGTTTGTATCAAAATTTTACTATTTATTAGGTATTACTCTAGACATGTAGCTTTACTTGACTTTAGATTACCACTCTAAAGATGATGAACAAACTGAATGTACAAACTAGACTCTTGAGCAATATCTTTGTATATATTATAATTACTAGTAAAATAACTGGTCTTAACTTCTACTACTTGTGGAGTTCTCTTACAATAATACTTCAAGTACTACTATTAGTGTTTCTTTGTTCTTCACTAATAATGTTATAACTTAGATCTAAAAAGTTAGAATAAAAGATCACTCTTGTATTGAGTAACACAAGAGAACTCAATGAAGTTTCTAGTACAGACTACTTTATCTTATATACACTTGATTTCTGGTCCATGCTATATAGTATCTAGCCTACCCTAATATTCATGTATTATTCATAAGATCAACATGCTTTTGCTATATTGTATGATGTTATCTGTTCCAGAATCTTTTATGACCTTCTCTACATTACATGATCTTATAACTGTGATGTGACTGTCTTGTGGCAGTATTATGTGACATGTGATGTCATACTCTATCCTAACTCTAAATAAAATGAAGACAAAAATAAAATGA
Source organism: Leucocoprinus gongylophorus (assembly GCA_022457215.2). NCBI lineage: Eukaryota > Fungi > Basidiomycota > Agaricomycetes > Agaricales > Agaricaceae > Leucocoprinus > Leucocoprinus gongylophorus. The sequence continues at coordinate 14,182 of JAJOHK020000224.1, read as the reverse complement.
AAGGAAAATAAAATATAATCCAGCATTCACAACTCTGAAAAATAAGAGATATCATCCAAACATTACCATTTACCCTGAATGCAATATTATCTTCTTCTAAGCCCACAATTTTGCTGCAAACCTCAATGAATTATAGAATGCTCTCAAAGCTAAGATCTCTATAATCTAACAACATTATTAGAAATCTGCTGATATGTGATATTTTCTCACATCTGATTTCAAAGTAGGTTACAAAATCTTGTCAAGGCTTAGTTCTTCAAAACTACTTAGCCTTTAAAAAAGCTTTTCAAAAAATATCTCAGACCCTATGAAATCATTTCCCATCCTAGTATACTATTATTTATCCTCTATCTTATAGAGTCTATATGCTCTATTCATCTAGTTTTCTATGTGTTTATGCTTGAGCCTGCCACCTCCAACTCTTTCTCCAAGAAAACACAACCAGCTTCCATACCAGTTATAATTGACACAAAATCTAAGTATAAAATTTTTCAGACAGTAAACTCCAAGATTGATCACCAATAAGCATATAAGCTTCTGTACAAGGTGATCTAGCTAGAGTATAAAGACACTAAAGATAAATCTGAGTGAATCTCTCTATCTAAACTCACTCATACTACTGACTTGATATCCAATTTTCATATTACATATTCTATCAAGCCCAGTCTGCTCTCTTTGTCTTGATCATACTATTATACTTGTCCTTTGTCTCTGTGCACTTCTAACAAAAATTATTATTATTATTTTCCTAGTATATTCTATTTGCTTGTTTTCATTTAGCACTAACTTTTATGCACTCTTTATAAGGTTTTTTTTCAAATTTCCAGATTTTATTTTAATTTTTGTCTCCTAATTATCTTAATTTTTGCTTACACAATATAGACTCAGTAAAACCAAGAAATATAATTCAGAATGATATACAAAAAATGAAAGTATATTCTAGTAGGAGGCAGACAATAGAATTCGCTTCTTTACCTCTTTCTGACTTTCTTAGGGTCTATCTTTAAGCCTTTTTTTATTATTTCCATCTTCTTCTTTATTTTCCTTATTACTACCCTATATATCTTTCTTAAAATTCTATCTCCATTTGACTATGGCCCCAATTCTCACTAATTGGACTGTGTTCTTCTTCTGGCCTTTTACTTAGTTCTAGAGGGACTTTCTAATGCCTTAGTACTCTTCAACAAGATTCTGGAGTGTCTTTTTGATGGCACTTAAAACTCTGCTATAGGTAGAGATCATTACTGGAAAATTGGTATTAGTATAAGAGATATACTACTGCTTGAAAGCAATATATCTGGTACATATGAGGGAATAACTATAAGAATAAAAAAGATTAACAGAGATAAAATAAACAAAAATTCTGTACTCACCTTGAGTTATACACTAAGCAATTCTGCCTGGTATGCACATACCTATTATAAGGGTTATCACCCTCTATCTTGACCACAACATCTCTATAGTATCTCCTTAGTTGTTTTTCTTTTATTTTTTTAGAGAATTGTCATCCTGCCTCATTTTATGAGGAGATGTCGGTGACCTCCTTATATTTGGACACACAACCTATAAAGTCTTACTGTCTTTTAAAAGAGTAGTATTCTTGACCAAAACCTCATCTTGAAGTTACTTCAGATACTTCAACTGCTTCCTTTTCTCCTTCTCCTCCATAAGCATTCACTTCTTGGCTTTCTCTCTTGCCTTGGCCTTGGCCACCTTTCTTACCTTCTGAGTAGCTCACTTAATACAACAGGTCTCTACTACTTTATCCAAGTGGTTCTGGAGCTGTTTCTCATCTTTATACCTCCTCTGCATCTTTAGGCACTACTATTCAAGCATATTGACATCATTTTGGGAAATGTCAGAAAGAATGGAGAAAGATATAATAATATAAAGGCAAAAATTTTTCTTTTTTGTTTATATATTATTGACTTAGGCACCATCATAGGTTCTTTGGATAAACTTAATAGAACTTTGAAGGCTTGTTCCTAAGAGGGGAATACTGTTATATGTCAGGTCTATCTATGCTAAAGACATATCTTTATGATAATATTATACTCTCTACTTCTATGAAACAAGTCTGTCTTCTATGATGGCTACTCTTCTTACAGTATGTTCTCATGGTAGTGATACAACAATCCAGATATTCTGTCTTTCATGATAGGAATATTTCTATTTAACTTAGTCTTCTATAACAGAGTTCTTCTATAGCAGAGTTCTTCTATCTTACTTCTGTCAGTATTTCACTACTGGAACCTCTACTTGGGGTAATAAGAGCTATACTACTGAAACCCTGAGCATCTCCTATATTTTCTACTTGTATACAAGACTAGTAGTTATACTATAATTTGCTAGTTTGGTAATTAACAAAGATAATTCTTATTGAACTCAATCTCTAGTATTCAATAGCAACACACAAAATCAGCACTCAACCTTATCTCAGACTTTTCCCATTTATCTAAAGTTGTGACCATAGTTGCATCTAATCTTTAAATTATATTTATTGATAACAATAGCCAAATTAGCCACTATGCTTTTTTTCTCTTATAGATTAATGAACCACTAAATTTCTTGAACTAGTTTATTACAATAACTATAATAGAGAACTTTGAATGGAATAGAATTAAAAAATATAGTGAATTGCTCTTGTAAAAAGACACTTTACTTTTGTATAAGAGTAAGAACATATCTTATAACAACTTCTTGAAAAATAAGTTCTCATATCTTGATGCCCCCAAATGCATTGCTCCATTGAGAAATTACTTTATATAATTATGATTGAGATGAGACCACAATCTCAAAAACACTAACATTATGGTTGTTTCTAGCACTGTTCTGATTGAATATAAAAATCTTCAATCTTAAGATAGGAATTACCAAAGTTTCTGTAGCCTGTATATATTCCTGGTATTAGACTTGAAGATGGTGGAGTTGTTTTTCTCCATTTCTCTCTTATTATTTAAGTTTCTTTTACTTTTCTATTCTGACACCTTTTTATTCTTTAATTATTAGGATTAGTAAAAAGGGAACAATATGATGTTATGCATGATTGTCACATATCATATAGAAGGAAGAATAACATCATACAATTGATATGATAACTTTTATATATGACTCATAATATTTAGAATATATGTAAAGTATACACAGACCATATATTAAAGATATATAGAGTAGACTTACCTATACAAGAAACTCTACTGAGTTCTCTTGTGTTAACTAACACAATATTCCTCTTTTACTCAAACACTTTAGTCTAAATTGTAACACCTAACTGTTATGAACTTATTCCTTAGGGTTGGATAAAAATGAAAGAGAGAAAATAAAAAATGAAGTCCACCGTCAATGATCTTGACATTATCCCCCTCTTAAGATTTCTCCTCCAGAGAAATGTCCTGTTCTCCAGTCTTTTCTTCTTATCTTCTTGTTTTCTTCCTCCATTTTTTCTTCTATCATCTTCAAATGCTCACTTTTGTCAATCTGCCTATCTTCCTTCCACTTCTTCCAATTCTTTTCCAATTTATTCAAGTATTTCTCCTCAAACTTTCGATCATCCTACCCATACAATAATTTCACTGTGTACTTCCCCAGTAACTCTATCCTTCTGTACTCATCTACTTCTTCCTCCTGTCTTCTAACTTCTATCCCTCCTCGCTCAAACTCTTCAATCAATTCTTCCACATTTTTCAAATTTTCTCTCCTTTCCCAAGTATCCCCTTCAACCATAAATTCCTTCCACCTTATCAGATATTTTTCCACTCCCCTCATCTTTTTTTTGTTCAATATTTTTTCAACTTCCCATTCTTCTACTCCCTCTACCTCCACTGGTTTTCCTTCCTCTTTTTTCTGCCCCTTCACCTGTTCCTTGTATTTCACTATCCGGCTTACATTTACTACCAGATGTATTCTCATCGAACTTGGTAATCTCAATTTTACCGCATTCGATGATACCACTTCTTCTATCGTATAAGGTCCTATATATCTCTCCATCAACTTTTTACTTGGTCTTTCTTTAAACACTAAGTCCTTAGTGCTCAATAATACCTGATCTCCCTTCTTCCATTTTTCCATCTCTTTCCTTCCCCTATCTGTATACCTCTTCATCTCTTCCTGGGTTTTCCTCAATGCCGCCTCCACTTCTTTGTGAACCTTCTTCATTCTTTCTACAAACTCCTTCGCACTCTCCACTTTTCCTTCCTCCTAATGTCCCCTCCCATTCTCATTTCTTTTCCATAATTTGCCATAAATGGCAAAACCTTTGTCACCATATGTACCTTGTTGTTTATCGCAAATTCTGCTGCTGCCAACCACTCCGGCCAATCCTTCTGCCTATGCTCAATAAAGAATCGGAGATACTGCTCCAATTCTTGATTCATCCGTTCTGTTTGCCCATCCATTTGTGGGTGGAATGTAGTTGACAACTTTGTCTTGATTCTCAACATCCTATTCAATTCCTTTGTTAATTCTGCCGCAAACTGGGGTCCCCTATCTGATACTACACTCTCTGGTAATCCATGTAGCTTCCACACATTGTCCCTGAACAACCTTGCCAATTCTTCTGCCGATGTTCCTTCTATTGTTGCTACAAAGTATGTCATTTTGGACAACCTGTCACATACTACCAGAATTGCATCCTTTCCTGCTACTACTGGTAGCTTTGTAATAAAGTCTACCATCAGGTGCATCCATGGCTTTTCTGGCACCTCACTCAACTTTAGTTTATCTACCGGCTCCTCTGCCCTATTCTTCATTCTTTGACACAAATTACACCCTTCCACATATCTTTCCATATCTCTTGTCACCAGTTCCACCGTCTTCCATTTCCCTCCATGTCCAGCTGCTGGCACATCATGATGTAACTAGATTACTTCCACTCTCAGTTCTTCATCCTTAGGCACATACACCTTCCCTTCTTTCAATACTAGATCCCCTTCAATCTTCCACTCATTTCCTCTTAACTTCCTAACTTCTGTCTTCTTCATCTCCTCTACTACTCTAATTATATCCTCGTCCTTACTTCTTGCCTTTTTTATTTTTTCTAGTAAGTCTACCTCTGGTCCTTCTACAACTACTTCATACATATTATGAATCCAATTGTTCTTAATAAATATTTGATTATTATTGTCTTTATCTACCCCTAACTTCCAACCTGCTTTCCCCATTTTTATTCCTGCCATATGCTTCAAGGTAAAATCAAACTGAGACAAATATAAAGCCCATCTGGCCTGTCTCCTGTTCAATTTTTGCGCTTTCATGAAGTACTCTAAATTCTTATGATCAGTCCAGATCTCGAATTTGTACTGCGCTCCTTCCAGCAAATGTCTCCATGCTTCTAATCCCCTCACAATAGCCAACATCTCCTTGTCATGTATTTCATAATTCATTTCGGTTTCATTTAATGACTTAGAAAGGAAAGCTACTGGTCTCCACAACCCGTCCTCACATTCTATCGACAATACTCCTCCTGTTGCATAGTCCAATGCATCCACCTCCATCCTCATTTTTTTATCTATATCAGGAGCTGCCAATACTGGCTCCTTAGTAAATCTTTCCTTCAACTCCTTGAATGCCTTCTCCTCTTTCTCCATCTAATCCCATTTTTTATCCTTTTTCACTAAGTCATGTAATGGCCTTGCCACTGTTGCAAATCCTTCAATAAACCAACGGTAATAATTCGCCAGTCCTAAGAATTTCTGTATGTCTTTGACACACTTAGGTGTCGGCCACTCCAAAACTCCTTTTACTTTCTCCTTTTCCATCCTAATTCCCTCCAGTCCTATTACCACCCCTAAAAATTCTACCTCCCTCACTTTCCACTTACACTTTTCCGGTTTCACATACAGATCATTCTCTTTCAACCTCTTAACCACTTCCGCTACCAACTCATCATGTCCCTCCTCTGTTTCCATCCCCACTATCACATCATCAATAAATACTGCTACTTTTCCCGTATTAATTAGATCCCTCAACAACTCATTCATCATGGCCTGGAATGTAGCTGGAGAGTTTGTCAATCCAAAAAACATCACGGTAGGTTTGAACGACCCTTCCAGCATTGTGAATGCAGCCTTCCACTCGTCTCCCTCCTTGATTCTCACATTATTATACCCCTACCTTAAGTCCATTTTCATAAACAACTTCTTCGTCCCAATATTCTCCAAAACATCAGATATTAATGGCAGTGGATAATTATTTTTGATTGTCCACTCATTAAGATACTGATAGTTCTGCACCATCCTCTTCTTTCTGTCTTTCTTTCCTACAAAGAACACCGGTGCCATTTGTGGTGACTTCAACGGCCGGATATATCCCTTCCTCAGCTGTTCCTTAATAAACTCCCTCACCTCCTCTCTCTCTTCTCTCAACAACAGGTACACCTTTCCCTTCCTTGGAACAAACCCCTCCTTTACATCTATCACATGATCCCACACCTTCCTCGTCGGCATCCTTTCTGACTACTTCTTCATGAACACCTTTATCCATCGGTGAAACTTCTCTGGCACCAACTTCCTTGCTTCTGCCTCTGACTTCATTGCTTCCTCTCCTTCATCCCATATCTCCCATTTCTCTACTACTTTCCTTACTTCCACTATTTTTCCCTTTTTCTGTTTCTTCTTCTTCTCTTTCTCTTCTTTCCTTTTCTCCACTTCTTCTTTTGCTTCTTCATCTTTCTGCTTCTCCCACTCCAACTTACTTTGCACTGGTCTCCACTGCTTTCCACATTCCTCTGGACACCTCGTCATTTTTACCTCCCCCGTTCTCCAGTCAATCTCAGGACTGTGGCGTGCTAACCATAGCATTCCTAGAATTACAGACCACTTCTGCCCTCCAATTACATCAATCTCCGTCCTCTCCATATGTCTCTTATAATATATGTTCACCTCCACAGTATTTTCTATCAGTCCTTCCTTATTGAAAGACCCATCTACATTTCTCACCTGCATTGGCCTCTCTAATTTCTTTAACTTAAAGCCCTGTTTCTTGGTGAACTCAGAACTCATTACTAGTCCTGTGGCACCACTATCCAATAGAGCCTCCACCATTATCCCTTCCTGTGTATTGATTCTTTCCAACCCAATCTTTACTGTCACTTCTCTTAGCATCCTTTCCTCCACCCTTCTTACTTTCATTTCTTTCTTGCTTCCCTCTAATTCAGATGTATCAACTTTTATTTTATTTGTTAATACATTAAATTTATTATAAGAACTTAGTTGAGGGCTTCTAAGTTCTCCACCTCTTTTAAATGTCCAATTTGTCCGATATTGCCCTTGAACTGTCCTCTTCCATACTCTACTCTCCTTCCTTCCATTGGTCTTCCTCTGCCCCTATTCCTACAGTGGCAGACCATGTGCCTGAAACCTCCACAGGCATAACAATTTCTCCCATGATCCACCTCCATGGCATAGGGGTCCTGTCTAGGAGTATTCCCATATTCTGTCCTGCTCTCTGTCCTGTCCCCCTCACTACCACCACATTCGTCCTTTCAATACCCTCCATCGGAGCAAGCCCTGTTGTCACCTGATGAGGCAATGGTTGCCTCCTCTGCCACACCAAAGGTTGTGGTAGGCTCTGTCTTTCTTGCTTTACTGCTCCTCCTCCTTCTTTCTTCCTCAATCTCTCCTCCTCTCTCCTGCTTTCTCACCAATTTCTGTCCAGGGCCGTTGCCCTTCTATACCATTGTTTTATAGAGGACAGTGGATTTTCCGCCTCCATCAGCTTTCTTCATATTCCTCCGTTCATTCCCCTCTTAAATTCTTCTATTAAGGGCCTCCCCTCATACCCACTCCCTCTTGCTGCCTGCTTAAACTCCTGTACGAACTCTTCCATCATCCTCCCTTCTTGCTCCAGCTTCCTCAGCTCTACCGCTTTCATCGACTCCTCTTCTCCCCCTCCAAATTTCTTTTTTAAACTTGTCAAAAATTTCTCTGCTGACTCATATTCTACCTCCCCTGACTCTAACTCCTCCATTACGTTCTCCTTCCACACATCTGCCAATCCTCCCTACACATACGACAAAACCCACTGCACCTGTTCTTCTACCATAGCTCCCCTCATCTTCATTCTTAAAAATAGTCTACATGCCATAATAAAACCCCCCACTTTCGCTGCTTCTCCATTGAAGATGGCTGGCTTTGCTACCTCCATATGAGATCCCACATTGGATCCTGTTGCTTCCCTTCCTACTCCTGCTCCTCCCTGTGCTGCAAGCAGTGCCTGTATCTGTACCTGTATTGCAGCCAACTACTCCTGCTGCTGTCTGATGATTTCATGTAAATTGATTTGACTCATATTATAGGAGGGAGGTGAGTCAATTGGCGATGGTGATTGTAATGGTGGTGGTGATGTGGGTGGGAGCAATGATGTGTATAATGGGAGAGTGGAACCTGTGCTGGTCTCACTCTCAGACTCGTACTCAGATGACGACAGAATTCTCAGTAGGTAATAGCAGGTCCTCTTCTTGCCCTGCCTATACTGTTTACTGACTACTTAAAGTCTACCGACTACTGCCTTAAAGGAAATGTAAATGATTTTAACCTAAGAAGGTCATTCTACTCTAAGCAAGTGTTTTAAGAACAATCTGCTGTTCCTCTGCATAGATAGACCACAAGTGGATCTGTAGCACAAGGCTGATAATGGAAAAAGGTAAAGAACATGTTCACACAAGGTAATACATCTGATATGCACCAGTGGGCTTTGATGCAATCAGCCGGCTAAGCTTCCCTTGCCTAGCTAGTATACCCCTTATGCCTAGGGCCCGGCAAATGCTCTTCTTGACTAAAGGTCTATGTTGACCTTCGGTCGAGGATGATAGAGAATACAGACTGAGGGTCATATTTAACTTTCCTGTATAGCAATAAGTCTTATCCAACTCAACACATCTGCTCTTTCTGATCCCCATTTTCTCTTTGTCTCCCTTACTTTTCTCTTGATTCTTGGTTAGGATTACTTTAATAAAATCTTGTTCCAAGCTCTAGTCAATTCCAGGTTTACCTATTGCTTTATAGACTCAAAATTGGTAAATACTCACCACTTAAAGATATTCACAATCCCACCAGTTGCCCTCTACTTGCTTGATAGTTCATTAAACAACATCATTTCCAAGATTGCTAACTTGCTTATTATTTTCTCTACTAGTGATTATATGAATCTAGACTTTTATATTACTATGCTTGATTTTTTCTACTCTTTAGTCCTTGGATACAACTGGCTTATCTAACACAATCTATTGATTGACTATACTCTTGCTGCTATTTTTTCTATCATAAATGAAATAAACAAAGTTTATCTGGTTGTCTTTCACTCCTATACTTTCACTATGGCAAAGTTGAATTATAACATATATAACAAGGAATTACTTGCTATTTTTGAGGCTTTCAAACTTTGACAACACTATCTAGAGGGTCTAGCCTATCTTATCAATATTGTTACAGATCATAAAAATCTTGAGTAATTTTTTACTACCAAGGTACTAACCCAGAGGTAAGCATAGTGGTCTGAGTATTTCTCTTAATTCAACCTTGTCATCAGGTTCTACCTTAGCTATCTTAGCACCAAACTAGATACTCTTACTAGACAGTAGGATATCTAGTCAAAAGAAAAGAATATTGACTATGCCACAGTCAACCCTCACAATTTCAAACCTATCTTTACTCAAGAACAACTTGTGGTCTCTGTACAAGCAACTGTCCTTCTTCTTCCTTCTGTTTGTACAACTACAATTGTTAATCTTGAAACTCTGCACCAAGATATTTTTTCAGCCCTTTCTAGTGATCCAAATGTTATAAAAATATCTTTGCAGATAGTCAATAGTCTACAGACCCTAACAGTCTTCTCCATCTTGATAACAGAATCTATATACCATCTGCTGGTAATCTCTACACATATGTTCTCCAGTATAATTATGATTACATTCTAGCCAGCCATTTCAGTCAGAATAAAATACTGAAGCTAGTTTGCCATAGATATTTCTGGCCTAGTCTCTATACTAATATACAATAATTCTACAAGTTCTATGTTACTTGTATGCAATCTAAACCACAATGTTATAAGCCTTATAAATCTCTCAAGTAACTTCCTATCTCTGAACAACTATGGAATTCCATTTCTATAGACTTTATTAAGAAACTCTTATCATTCTCTGGGTTTGACACTATCCTAGTCATAGTCAAAAAGTTCACTAAGCAGACGATTTTCATTTCTGCCTATAACACCATCATGTCTGCAGATTTAGTACATCTGTTTATTCTTTATATGTTCCCCAAACACAGTGTTTCTTCCCATGTCACCTTTGACAGAGGTTTGGAGTTTGTGTTGAACTTTTTCTGTTCTTTAGACACTACTTTAAACATACAACTTCATTTTACTTCAGGCTATCACCTCAAAGATGATGAACAAACCAAATATATAAATCAGACCCTCAAGCAATACTTCTGTATATATTATAATGACCAGCAAGATGACTGGTCCAAACTCCTATCTCTTGCAGAGTTCTCTTACAACAATGCTCTAGATGCTACCACTGGTGTTTTTTTATTCTTCACTAATAAGAGATACTATCCAAATATTAATTTTAATCCTGAACATGATATTACTTCCTTCCAAGCCTGCAAATTTGCCATAGATCTCAATGAATTACAGAGTACCCAATTACTATAGCCCAATAGCATTATCAGAAGTCTACTAATATGTAATATTTCTTTATACCTAATTTCAAAGTAGATGATAAAGTCTTTGTCAAGGCTCAGTTCTTCAGAACTACTTGACCCTCAAAGAAGCTCTCTCAAAAACATCTTGGACTCTACAAAATTAATTTTCATCCTGGTACACTATCATTTACTCTTTATCTTTCAAAGTCTATATACTCTGTTCATCCAGTTTTCTATGTGTCTATGCTTAAACCCACCATATCCAATACTTTTCCTAAAAGAACATAGCTAGCCTCTGTACTGGTCAAAATTGATAGAGAACTCAAGTATGAAATCTCTTGGATAGTAAACTTCAAAACCAATCATCAACAAGTATGCAAGCTTCTGTACAAGGTGATATAGTTAGTGTTATAAGATGAGAGTGTGGACAGACTTTGGCTAGGGTTAGGGTTAGCCGGATATAGAACAGTAAAATAATTATTAGTCTACAACAGATGGAGAACATGTGACCTGGAAGTCATGTGACAGAGTCTAGAATGGTCTAGAAGGATTGAGAGGAGTTTAGATCAGAGTTAGAGTTAGAAGTGACATCAAGGGACATGAGCTCCTCATGGTATACATATGGTGCACACATGGTGACAGAGATTAAAGAGTATGATGTCAGGGCACATGGACATGGCATGGTGGCCTTAAGATAGAAACATGGTGGATAAGTAATAGGATATGAGGTAGACATATTATTGTAGCACGGACCACCTTATATTTATATAAATAGAGGAACAATGCAGCGAGGGCTTCTTGTTGAGTTCTCTTGTAATCCCTACTACTAGATAGCCTACTAAGAGCTTTGCTGAAGTCAGCATATCACAAGTGCCATTCTGGCAAGTGGTTGCTACAACAGAAACCTCATCAATAATATTCAACTAAACAAAAAACAAGACCAGAATTCTAATAGGAGGCTAATAATAGGGTTCTTTCCAATACCTTTCTCTATCTCTCCTCAAGCCTTCCTTTGGGACTCTTTACATCTTCATCTTCATCTTTTCTGTTTTCTTTCTTGTTCTTCTTATTACTACTCCACAAACCCTTTTTCAAACACTATTTCCAATTGACTATGGTACCAATTCTTACTAATTGGGCTGTATTTTTCTCCTAGCCCTCTACCAAGTCCTGTAAGGACTTTCTAATATCCTAGTACTCTTTAACAAGATTCCAGAGTATCTTTTCAATGGTACTTATCACCTTCCCATATATAGGAAACATTGTTTGGAAGGTGGTGGTAAGATGTGGAATGCATCATTGCTTGATAACAATACACCCAGCACATGTGAGAGAACAACTATAAGGAAGAAGATAATTAGCAGATTAAAAGAAACAAAAAAATTATTTGTACTCACCTTGAGTTATGTACCAAGCAATCTTGCCTAGCATACACACACCTCTCACAGAGATTATTACCCTCCATCTTTAGCATAGCATTCCCATAGTACTTCTTCAGCTGTTTTCATTTTGCTTTCTTGGATAGCTGCAGTCTAACCTCATCTTCTGAGAAGATGTTGGTAATCTCCTTGCATTTGGACCCTGAAATCTAGGAGATCTCAGTGCCCTCTATAAGTATGACATCCTCTGCCAAAACCCCATCCCAGAGTTTTTTCAAATACTCCAACTATTTTCTCTTCTTCTCCTCCTCTATGTATTTTCTCTTCTTAGTTTCCTTCTTTCTCTTAGTCTCAGTAGTCTTCCTTACCTTCTATATAGCTTACTCAATACAACAAGCTTCTTCCATCTTTTTTAGGCAGGTTTGAAGCTTTTTCTTCTCTTTATGTTGTTACAGCATCTCTTGGTACTGCTGTTCAAGCATTTCAGTATCTTCTTGTGAAATTTCAGAAGACAAAGGAGAAGATATGATGATATAGGAAAAAGTGAAATTTTTTTCTTGTTTATTTATTATTGATCTAGGTACCATCATGGATTCTTTAGATAAACTCAATAGAACTTTGAAAACTCAGTTCTAAGGTAAGAATACTATTATATATCAAGTCTATCTATTCTAAAAATATGTCCCCATAGTAATATTGCCATTACAATAAGACAAGCCTTTCTTCTATAATAGTCATCCTTTTTGTAACATATCTCTGTAGTAGTGATGCAATAACCTGGATATCCAGTCTTCTATGATAGTAATACTTCTATTAAACTCAGTCTTCTATAGCAGAGTTCTTCTATCTAACCTCTATCAGTATATTACCACTAAAATCTCCACTCAGGGCAATATATCTCAACTTTGAACATCTCTTATATATCTAACTTGTATATAAGACCAGTAGTTACACTGTAATTTGCTAGTCTGACAATAGACAAAGATAACTTTTATTAAACTCAATTCTAGTATTTAACAGTAACATACCAAATCAGCACTCAACCCTACTTTAGACCTCATTTATTCATCTGAAGTTACAACCACATAGTAGATAAATAGTACAGTATATAAGCTGAAGCTAAGGTCATTCTAACAAGTCCACATCACTGAGCTCAATTTATGGAGTTTTCATACTTAATGCCTTTCTAAGCCAAATCTGTGAACTTCTTCTCCTGGTGTGAATTATGTCTGACAGCTCTCCTAGAAGCAAAATGCTCCAGGATTGAACTTGAGAAAAGTTAGAATATCTTTCAGAGACACTTTCTTTAAATTCCAAGACTTTCTGTACTATAGACATTCAAATAGAATATACCTCCTTGTCTCTATAGAATAATTACCACAAGAACATGCAATGGATTCTTTGGAGAGAAACCTAAGCCTATATTCACTAATTGATATATAATTCATAACCAGTCTGGTAATTTGAGCATATAATGAATTTGATAAGCCAAAATATTTCAACTAGAGTCTACTCTTGGTGTGAGTAGGACAAATTGGTGTATTATCATTGTTATTTAACTCAAGAAATTTTCTCTCTTTGAATTCTGATGCTCAGAAAATCATTTGCCATTTTTGAATGATAAAGTTGCATTCCTCTTTTCCACTGAATTTCTATGATAATTTGCTTGAAAGTATAGGGTCAAATTTAAAGCACTTCATTTCTTTGTTAACTAATATATAGAAACTACTTAATACTATCTAAACAATCCCAAAATTCAATGATATTGTTAGAATTCTTACTGAAGAATTTCTTTAAATCCTTTAATATGACAATGGAGTGTAACTGGTATAGATTAATCAACATATCAAAAATCTGTCTATCTGCTGGGATAGCATCTACGATAACAATGATATAATTGACATTTAGTAAATAAATAACATGGTTGATTCTACATCTGATAGCAAAGAGTTCCACTTTAGTAGAATTAATATTGGTTGTATGATGAGTCATTTTAGCAATGATTTCTTGTCCTTTGCAAGTATGAGAGATCATAGTTGTTGTGGCAACCACTAGACACAAAGTCCAACGATCACACAAGCAATAAATCTCTTAGGCAGATATCAAGTGGGAAGTTCACAAGAGAACTCGACAAGGAGCCTCTTCTTAATTAGAGTCTTA
>JAJOHK020000223.1:0-34163 GCA_022457215.2 Leucocoprinus gongylophorus | reverse complement strand
ACAAAAGAGTGATGGTCCATGCACAAGCTATTACCATCACATGATCAAAACTTGTACCTGATAGGAGCTGTTATCTGTCAGGCTAATTTTAGAAGATAACTAATTATGTCACTACATTGATATGCTTATATCTCTACCAATACTTATTGCTTTGAGATGCATCATATACTGTTGGAAACAGATTGATGAGCACTTTCCAACACAAGTTCAATCACGTGAATCCGTTCAGCCGTTATTGAGATATTAGCAGACAAAGCTTTTATAGCTATTAATGGCCTGATATCTCAGTCATTTGTTGTCACTTTTGTGCATCCGGCACATATATGGATAGCCCTCATTTGGAGCTTTCCAGCGCAACTTAGTTTGTGAAAATCGGTCCACTAGTTGTGAAGATACAAGCTGAATGAAGTTTGTGACACTCATCTGCTTTTCTATACTCCAGAAGTACTTACTAAATACTTTGGCTTTCTTTCAATTTGGTCTCTTTATTCTGAGATATTTCTGATTACTTTATTATCATTGCCTGATTATGTAAACAAAATTCTGGAACATCAGAATAGACCTACTATTATATAGAGTTGTTATTTTTACAAATCCTCATTCTGTTCTCTTAAGATTTTCTAGAGGTAGGTATATAGTTACTATCTCATAGACAATAAACTTAGAATTTTCTGGAGATTTGAAGTGTCTTGCTCTTCTACCTAGTTGCCTGAAATTGCAACTCCACAACCAGTAAAAGATACAACACATAAGTTGAGGCCAAGATCATTCTGGAAAGTCTGTATTACTATTGGGTCTTAATACTTGTCAAACTTCACATCTCCTTTGGACTTTGACTTCTCTCAAGTATAACATATGCTTAATGAAGTAAAAGATTAGAGTAGTAGAATTCTTAAGAGTAGCAATAGAACTAAAAGGAATAAAAATGGAGGAGGAAAAGATAAGGGCAGTATTAGACTAGCCAACTTCCAAAAAGATTAAGGATATACAGAAATTTTTGAAACTTGCTAATCATTATAAATATTCTATTTAGGCAATACTTCTCAACACCAAATTATCATAGTATATTTGGACTCTTATATTTTATTTATTTTTCTTGATTTGATTCTTTTTTCTTTTCTTTTCCTCTTCTTCTATTTCTTAGACAATAAAGAGGCATGTGACCACAGTTACATGATGAATCACATAATGTGATGTTATAAGTTTGGAACATGATAAAAGAAAATAAGACAATGATATCAAGAATATGACTATAGTATATGCATCTTGTGGTAATAGTATGGCAGACTTATGAACAATATATGGTAAAACTTGTAATAGTAGTATATATAGTATAGGAATATATAAGAGACTTCTTATCAAGTTTTCTTATAATTCCATAAAACTTTTTTATTATAAAACTACTTAGTAATCTGTTAACTTACCATAATATGAACCCTATGAGCTTTTCTATAGACTTATAATACTGCCAAACCCTGTTACAAGACATATAGACTTCCTTACTATTAGCTATTAGACTCCATACTTGTATACCATCTTTTTAGAAGATTTCTGAGATTATTGCTAGTTTTTCTCCATTAATATCAAATATATCCTGTCTTTTTGGATAATGTTCCAGATAATTTTATCTAGGATTGTTTTCATGTTATCATTCTAATAGTTAGTTTAATATTATTTTGCTAGATTTTAATAGACTGTAAGATATTTAGAACAAAAGCCACCTTCATAAAACCTTATTCTGTTCTCTTAGGTTTTTCTAAAAATAGATTGTATTTAATTAGTAGATTTCACAATATACTTTAGGTTTTTCTGAAGATTATAAGCTTCATAAAATCCTATAGACTTTGCTTAGTTGCCTTAATAATAATCTGGTCAGAATTATAAATAATAGACTTGGTTTTTATTTCATTTTATTTTTCCATTTCTACTTTTTTAATTTTGGACTAAGGTAAAGAGTATAATATAACATTATGTATAATAGTCAAAGTCACATCTATCATATTGTGGTTATATATATCACAGTCTATCATGTAATACAGAAAAGATCATAAAGGATTCTGGAGCAGATAATGCTATTTAGTATAGCAGTAATATATTGGTCTTATGGAAAGTACATAGATATTAGAGTAGGTTAGTGTCAAGAACAAAAGAAGTGGACTTAGTCTTTTTCTATTTTTCTTTCTCATTTTTATTTTCTTTTTGATTTATGTCCCTTTATTCTATTTTTAGAACTAGGGTTAGGGTCAGAGTAACAGGATCATATGGTTACACAATAGAGTACATCAGATGATATGGTCACAAGTCACATGACACATGAAAGGAGGTAGAAGGTTTTAGAAGGATGATGTCATACAATATGTGAAATGCATGCTGACCTTAAGGCATACACATGGTTGTTTAGGGTAGGTTAGAAATAGCTCGCACAAACCATTAGATATTTGTATATAAGATAGACCGTCTTGTACAGAGTTCTCTATTGAGTTCTCTTGTGTAAACCCTATACAAAGTTCTTCTCCCAAACCAACACTAAGGTTTCTGAGTTGTAACAGTTAGTTGCAGTGTGTATACAGACTATAGTCTGTAGTATATAAGATACACTAACTTATAATAAAAACTTTATCAAGTTCCCTTATATTACTCAATACAAGAGTTGTCTTTTGTCCAATTTCTAAAATCTAAGTTATAATAGACTTGGTAAAAAATAATCAGAAGTGGGATTAGACAGAGAAATAGAACAAGGGATTTGAGAAACTAAAGAAGAGATTCACAAAAGAACTAGTATTAGCAGTATCAGACTTAGATTAAAAATGAGAATGGAAGTTGATATACTAGATTATACAATAGAAGAGATTTCATTGATGGAATGTAAAGATAAATGGTGGAGGCCAGTAGTATATCTGTTAAAGTCTCTAAACAAGACTGAGAGAAATTATAAAATCCATAACAAGGAAATGTTAGTAGTGATTAGAGGGCTGAAGAACTGAAGACATTTATTAGCAAGCACTAAGTTTAAATTCAAGGGTTGAACCAATAATAAGAACCTAGAATATTTCATTTAAAATATATATGTTATAATCAATCTGTATCTCATGTGTCACATATGCTTATCTCATTGCTTGGACATGTGTTAGAGAGTATCTTATATTCAAGGTCACCTTTCTCTATTCTTATAGTCTTTAGATATATATATCAGACATAGTTCATATTAGAAGATAAAAGCCTATGGGATTGACTTGGAAATGTATAAAGTATGAAAACTCTATATAATAAGCTTGGTGATGCAAACTTCCTAGAACAACCTTAGCTTCAGCTTATATACTATACAATCTGTCTGCCACATGGTCACAACTTCAGGAAATGGAATGAAGTCTAGAAGGAATGAGTACTAATTTGGTATATTGCTATTAAACACTAATAATCAAGTTCACTTGGATATTCAATTATTAAACATAGTATAATTACTAGTTTTACATACTAGTATTTAATAGGAGATGCTTGGGGGTTTTAGTGTATAGCCACAAGTAGAGGTTTTAGTGATAAAACACTAAAAGGGGTCAATAGAAGAACTCTGCCATGAAAGACCAAGTTCAATAGGAGTATCTCTATTGTAAGATACCAAGCACTTGAAAGGTTTAGGATTATTTGTACCACTACTACAAGGATGTGTTGTAGAAAATATGGCTATTATAAAAGATTAGGCTTTGTACCAGAATTGAAGAAAACATTGATACTGCAGAGGATAGTCTTTAGAACAGGTGGACTTGGCATATAAAAATATATAGCTGTAGATAAAATCCTATATACTTATGCTTTACCAATTGATTATCCTCTTATTTCTTACTCAAAACTTTGTTTTAGTTACAACCTGAGCCAAGCTTAAGATTGTAGCAATATACTAGGGGCAAAGATGGGAAAGGTAAATAGTTTGAATAGAAGACTATATTGGAAAGTAGAAATAGAAAATCATAACAAAAATCAAAAACTAATAAGAAATACAAGAAAAAAAGATAAAGAGATAGTTAGAGTAGTAGAGAAAATAAAAAAAGCAAGAGTTAAGATATTAAGAGATGAAGAATGGCAGATAGATAGAGTTGGTATTAAAAGAAGAAAAGGGTTATATAAGGAGTTGAGAGTAGAGATTATCTGGTTATATCATGATGTGCCACTAGTAAAATATGGAGAAACATAAAAGACAATGGAGTTGGTGATGAGGAATTATTGGTTTCCAGGAGTAATGAAGAGTGTTAGGAGATATGTAGATGAATATAACTTGTGCCAGAGAATGAAGAACCATATGGAAACACTGGTAAAAAAACTGATGATAAATGAGGTATTAGAAAAGCTGTAGATATATCTAATGGTTGAATTTATCACAAATTTACTGTTAGTGGCAGAGAAGGATGCAGTTAGGGTAACTGGAAAAGTCCACAGAATTACACAAAGTTTGCAATCTCTGGAAATTCCTAAGAGAACAGAATGAGAAATTCTGGAGATAACAACTATTCTAAATATTACTAGAATATATTCCAATTAGATGGAACAGTACTGACATTACCAAGGAATAATAGTGACTGGATGGTTAGGAACTCTGATAAAAGTATTTAGAAGAACTATCAAGAAAGAAAGAAAGCTTATGGCAGTAATAATAAGAGTAGGACAGCATTAAGACATTAAGCAGTGTAAAGCAAGGTTTAACTGAAGGGATTAGTAGAGTTGGCTTGAGAAAAACTAAAGGATTTTGTAGGGGTAGAGAAGCACTAACTAATAAGGTATGAAAGTACTATGGGGTTCAGTAGAGCCAGAGATAAAGTTTGAGTACTTGATCTTTATACAAAGGTAGGTTCTCTTACAGATGCAATATTGGTGGTATATGATAGGTTGTCTAAGATGACACATTTTATAGCAATGACAAAGAGTACATCAGTAAAGGGATAAGCAAGAATATTCAGGGATAATGTGTAGAAGTTGTATAGTTTACCAGAGAGAGTGAGTTTGGATAGAGGACCACAGTTTGTAGTAGAGTTAACTAAGAAGTTGAATAGAATGGTGGGAATTGAGACAAAATTTTTGACATAATTTCATCCACAAACAGATGGATAAACCAAATATATAAATCAAAATTTGAGACAATACTTGAGATTTTTTGTAGATTACAGGTAGAAGGATTGGCCAGAATTGTTGGTGATAGTGATAGCAGAATTTGTGGTTATTAATAAAACATATTCAGCAATAAAAGCATTACTATTTATAGAAAATTATAGTAGGAAGTTGAGAATCGGGATAGATACTAGGAGAAAAGGAAATATGCTTCTTTCTCTCTTATTATCATCTTGTATAGTAGTGCCCTTAAAAGAAGTAGCAAATATATTGAATTCTAGTACTACTAAAGAAACCATAATCAATCTAATAGTCTATAACACTTTAAACATAAACATAGATATAGACATTCCTAGAAGAAGATCAGCTTTGTCTAGTATTAACTGTTCTAGAGTAGCTTTAGCACATTTAAATACATCTTCCAACCTATACCATGAGAGAATGGAAATTCAAAGCAAAAAGCTATCTTGGAATGAACAGGTAGATATCAATAAGTGAGAGTGTTTCTCTCTTTTATATACTGCTCCCAAGGTAGGAGAAAACATTCCAGCTAATAAGGATATAGACCATAGCTCCAAGAATGAGGTACAATATGCTAACAATGAGATTCCAGCCCTAAATAATGTACCTACTCTATAAGGTAAGAATGAGGCTAATACTAATACTAACACATGCTCTATTCAAGATATCAAAAATACTTTGATCCCTTATGATATTAACCAAATAGCTAAACTAAATGCTTGAAATGGCAAATCTTACCCTATTTCTATCTTTGAAACCATGATATTTCTTAATATTGACACCAAGAATTTATCTACTTCTCTCTTATATATGGCTAAACAGGAACAGAAGTCTAAAGAGAAACATGGAAAAGAACATTCTACAACTCAGAGGTTTCAGTTAGACTACCTGGCAGTTTATCTCTTTTATCCATAAAGCAAGATAGAATGTGATTATAGCTGATAACAACAAGATGTTTAGACAAAATATAGTGTCAAATACACTCCAAAGATCAAAAACATCAACATCAACAAACCTGTCAAAAGGATCAAATCTTCAAAAAAGAATAAGTAGGTAAAAGTCACTAAAATCCCTCTGGCAATCTCACCTAGGCTGTTCAAAGAAACTTTGAAGAAGTTAAAAAATTTTAAAAAGAAAGGTGACAAAGCAAAAGAAATGGCTAAGCCCAAATTATTTGCTTAAGCATTAGCCCCAATAGTTGAAGACATCTTGAAGTTCAAAGAAAACTTTCCTAATCTTTTGGCCAAGAAAATTGAAAACATCTACAATTAGATCAATAGTTCTGGAAAGGTAAAGCCTAGAATTAACATGATGACAAAAGGTCCTTCTAGAAGGCAAATTATTGTTTTCATGAGTAATAATAACAAATCAAAGTTCATTACTGCATCCAGCTCATATATTACTAACTTAAACAGAGCACTTAAGAATATAAAGTCATAAGTCATGGCTGACTTTGTTTGTATTGATCAACATGGCATTATTATTATAATAAGTAAGGTTACTTCACTATTAGACCTTCAAACAATTGATAACTATGTTAAAAATGTTAACAATATAGATTCTAACAACATTTTAGCTTCTTGACTCCCTTAGTCAAAATTTTATTTGAAAATAATAGATATTCCTTACTTGATGGAAAATACTAATATGCCTATCAACTCTAGTGTAGTCAAGACCAAGAACAATCATATTATCAATAATGTATTTCTTACTTCAAAGTTTCAGATTATAAAAGCATTGCCTAAATTGGATATGGGAATTGTATAGCTAGACATATGGAATGTCCAAAGTGGTAGCAATACTAAATGTTTGATTAACAGGTGTTTCAACATAGAAAGCTATATTACTACCATTTAAGGTATAAACATGAACTCTGGAGTTTTCCAGTGCAAAAATTGCTAGAAATGAACACCATATCAGAAGTACAGTATGAAGTATATATATATAATACCAGCTAGATATCAAAGCCAAGCTTGACATTACACACTTTTAGCATAACTGGTTCAGTAGCTAGTTTGTTTCTAACACATCACCTTCACTTGTAGAGCTCAGGGCTTGAGATGCATTAAGTGTAATGGTCTACACAAAATCAAACATCATTAATACTTTAATTGGTACTGCAAGGTAAATTTCAAGACAAACACATCTTTATTAGAAACCAAACAAGGTAAACTGTGTCTGTACATCTTCAAGTATCTAAACTGCAAAGGTAATCACCAAGCTGATTCTAATGTATGCCCATTCTAGGAGCATCAATTAAATAAGGAATGGCACTCTAAGAAATATCAAGAACTTTGAGAAATCAGAAAGCAGTCAACTTACTTAACTATGAGTGGTGATCAAGTATGATTATTAAAAACATCAAGATTTTTTCACAAAATATTTGAAAGAACAAGCTTCTCACTGACATAATTTTGGAATCCAATAAGGATTTTGATATTATCTTTATTTAAGAATCATCTTGGTCATTTATTTGATCAATCTCTAGTTTGTTAAGTAAGGAAGGAGAATGTTTAGTAGGTATTGTTACAATTGACATCTCATGTTTTTAGCATGGACTAGGGCACAGGGCAGTGAAAATATGATTGGCTATGCTGAAGTAGTCTCAGTCAGTGCCTCATGTAGTAGATGCTATATTCTTGCTCTTTCCACATTGTTCTATGACTCAGTTATCTTGCATACTATAGACCTTTTCCTCATGTTAGCCTCATATATATAACATAGATATATTCCTGTATTTTTATGCTTTACCAATTGCACAAGTCCCTATTCTTTACTCAAGTCTTTGCCTAAGTTGCAACCTAAGCTCCAAGTTAAGGTTATAATAGGTACTTCCAATTATCATGACTGGATTACTTTCTCCAGGTTACCCTTTAACAACTATGATTCTTCTAGGTTTATTTGCTATATCAATATTTGTCTTTCTTACCTGTGTTTTTCTTTATAGAAGGACATTTTTAATCATAGGAATATTTGTTGCTTTTCTTTCTTTAATAACAGCAACTTTTACTATATGATTAATATTTATTCTAAACCAATCAAAAAGCTTTAAAGTATTCCAAGGATACTGAAATGAATATCTACAATGTTTTAGTCATGACTGCCGATTTTAACATTAGAGACAGTAGTTGGAATCTGCTGTTTTCTTTTCATTCATCTCATAGTGATTTACTTAGTGATATTGCTGATTCATTGGATCTTTTATTATCAAATCCTACTAACCAAGTTCCTACTGGATATTCAGACAACACAAATGATGCAAATTCTGTTATTGATCTCATGTTTCTCAGGCCAAATTTCTCAGAAATTAATAATCATACCATTCATCCTAAACTTCAATATTCATTGGATCATGCTTCATTGACAGTTGATATTTCCATCATCAAGAAGTTTGTTCTAAATAAATGATACACAATTATCAAGAATAGCAAAGAGGAAGACAAGTTCATTATTGAACTTATAGATGCTATCAAGAAAATTAACACTGAATGACTAATGAATAAAGAATCTCTCAAACTTGCAGTTCAAGAATTTGCAAACAAATCAGATATCATTTGGTATGAACACTTAAAATATGTCAATATTACTAAACACTCCAAAGCTTAGTGGAATAAGGATTGTCAAGTCAAACTAGCAAAGTACAGAATATTAGACAACTGGAAAATGTTCAAGAGCACTGTCAAGAAGACGAAATATTTATTTTTTGATGACAAAATTAAAGAAATTGCATCAAAGAACAGAAGACCTTGGAAACTTATAAACTGGATTAAGAAGCAAAAACTCCTAGCTATGTAGTCCTGTATTAATATAGGTCTTTTTTTCAACTGAAAAACTCAGGAATGCTATTACTAAGTGCAATAACTTATTAATATCTGGTCCAAATAGAGTATCTTGGAAACATCTCAAAGTGATTGTCAAAGATAACATGTGTTTAAACAATTTTGTCAATATTACTAACACATGTATCAACCTAGGTTATTGGCTGATACACTTTAAAAAATTATTGTCAATCATTATTTTTAAGTCTAATAAGGCTTCCTATGATTCACCCAGAATGTTTTAACCTATTGTTCTATTGAATATACTTGGAAAAAATGTCATTGGGAAAAGACTTCAATTCCAGGTAATTTCAAATAATTTTGTTCATCCTAATCAACTAGGTAAATTGAAACAACAATCAACTACTGATACAAGTATATTTTTAATCCACTTGATTCAATTAAGTTGGGTAAAAAATCTTCAAACAAGCATACTAGTATTTGACATTACTTAGTTCTTTCCATCACTAAACCATTATCTTCTTCTATTAATTTTGGATAAAGCTAGGTTCAATCCAAGAATTTTATTATTCTTCTCCAACTATTTAGTAGGCAGAAAAATCCAATACTTATGGAATAATTTTTCTTCTCCATTTTTCAATGTTGATGTTGGTATAGAACAAGGATCAGCCTTATTTCCCATTTTATCAGTTCTATATCTTTCTCCCATTTTTCATATTTTCAAAAAAAGAGCTAAAAGTCTAAAAATTCCAGTTTCATTTATATCTTTTGTAGACAATGGTCTTTTTGTATCACAAGAAAAAACTCTGGGCAAGTTGAACTCTTTTCTTTTCTGTAGCTACAATGTTATGTTCTCCCTTCTAGATCAGTTCAGTCTTATCATTGAACATGGAAAAACTGAATTTTTTCATTTTTCTAAATCACATAGAATTTTCAATCCTTCCATTTTAGACTTCAGCTATCTTGGAGGTCCTATCCTTCACCCCAAAGATACTTAGTATTATCTTGGGTTTATTTTTGACAGAAAGCTCTTATTTTGACAACACATTAAGTTTTACTCTAATAAAGCACTGTTAACCATCAAGTGCATGAAAATGCTTAGTAATTCTACATGTGGGCTGATTTCTCAGCAAAAGTATTTTCTCTATAAAACTTGTGTACTTCATATCACCCTCTATGGATTTCCTCTATGACATTACAATAATACACTACTAGCATATCCTCCCAAGAAGCTCATAAAAATGCAGAAAAGACCTGTGTTATAGATCTTAGGGACTTTTTATACTTCTCTTACCTTGGGAATCAAAGTAATAGTGGGTTTAGTTCCTATTCACTTATATCTTCAAAAAATCAGTGGATAACTTCAACTTAAGATATCTACTCTTCCTAAGAACCATGCTATCAAATCTCTTCTCAAAAGAAAACACTTGGAAAATACTAGTCTTTATCATATATTGCTGAAGAACTTGACTCCTAAGCAATGACTAAAAATCAAGAGCTCTGTTATAGATATCAATAATTAGCTTAATAGAGTCTTCTCTGCTTTTGATTTTCTTTATAGTGAATTTTCCTCAGGTTGTTGTTTAATTGACATTTTTTCTAGTCACTTTTCTTTCTATCATGCAAATCATAGAAACAAATAAAGTAAGGCCATTCAGATTCACAGACTTGATGAATATATCTGTAAAGCTTCAACTAATTCCAAATCTGTTGTCATAGTCTTAGATGCTAGCATTAAGAATAATATCACTACATCCATTGTGCATGTTTACTCATTCTCAAATCCTATCAAGAAAATGATTCATCATGCAGTCAACATTGTATTTACAGAAGCCAAACTATTTGCTATCAGGTATGGTATTAACCAGGCTATTCAAATCCTAGGTATCTCCTATATTATTCTCATTACTGATACCATACATGCAGCTTATCAAATCTTTGACTCTTTGATTCATCCTTACTAACATCAATCAATAGCCATATTGAAGAAACTCAGAGAATTCTTTATTAAGAATCTCTCAAATTCTATTGATTTTTTGGATTGCCCAAGTAATGATAAATGGCCTATTCACTCCATAGTTGACAAAGACTTCAATCTTACACTATTATTCCCATACAAATTATCTTGGAACTTTGAAAGAAAGAGTGAATATGACAATATCTCTAATATTTGGAAAATAATGTTTCAAGTATCTAATGTTATAGGAAGATAATTTCTTGACCTTTTGAATGATGATCTCTATCCTATAGAACCTTTATATACCAAAGAAGGTCCATAGATCAAGTACTTCACACACTCAAACTCTTTATATGTGTAAGCTACAAGAGTTATTATTAATCATACTTCTATAAAAGAGTACCATATCTGCTTCTTTTCAAATAAGGACTTTAGTTGCCTATGCAGAATCTATCTAATTGAGTCAAGATGACATATTCTCTATGAGTGCAGAAGGTTCAGCAATTATTAAAATCCAAGATGAAATATTAGTCACTTTGTGTCTTTCCTAGAGCTTAACAAGAATGCATCACATAGTAGAGCAGCCTTTGCTTGTGCAATAGTGACTATATTTATTTTTCTTTTTTCTTTTTCTTTTTATTTTCTTCCTATTCTTTTTCTCTTTTCTTTTCTTCTACATTTTGTTTTCTCCTATGTAATGTAGTTATGAAGTAGCTACTATGGTCCACCTACATACTTTGTATAATAAATTATTGATTTAAAAGAAAAAAAAAAAGAAGTAACATAACATCATATATAACAGTCATATATGTTACAAACCAAGAACCAAGATAAAGATATATCTTATATTACAGGTTGGTTATACCAGTTACTGTTAATGTCATGAATTATATAGAAATATTACAAAGGAAATTTAAAGCAAATAATATTATAGCAACATATGTATTCTAATACTACCATTAAAGCTTATAGAGTTTCTTTTTCTTTCAGAATGCCAAAAATTGCTGTGTATATCATAGAGTTTGTTTAGTCAACTTTGTTGCTCTTTCCACTAATCTCTACTGAGTACAATACTATTTATCATCCCAGTTTCCTCCTATTTATTGTTAATAGCAATATCTCTTTCTTTTCAGGCCAAAATTCTAGATGATTCTATTAGAAATACTTCTGATTATATTATTCTTATTATTTCTTATGAAGTAAGCTAATATAGAAGATTTGAATATATAGTATAGCTATATAGAATATTTGTTGCCTCTAAAAACCTTACTTTATTCTCTTAGGTTTTCCTAGAGCCTAAAAAATCCTATAGACTCTATTAGTTATCTTAACAACATAACTACAGTATATTAGCCTTATAGAAAGTACATAGATATTAGGATAGAATAAATATAGATATATACAGACTATAGTCTGTATGTATATAAAGTAGACTAAATTGTAGTAAGAACTTTTGTGTCAATTCTAATATAAGATTTCTCTTTTGCTCTAATACTTAAACTTAAGTTGTAATATTTATATAGTTAGTATATACTTAATTATATTCTATTCTAATATATATGTATTTTCATAATATTTTCAATTATTACTGCTTATTATGTGGCTATAATCATATATGTTATGGAATACTTTGGACCTAACATTTTATTTTATTTATTTTTCTTTTGATTTTATATTTCTTTTTCTTTTAGGACAATGAAGAATGCATGTGACAAGGAAGTCACATGACAGGTCACATGATGTGACATCATAAGCCTAGAACTTGATAGAAGGGTCTGGAAGATGATGTCAGGGCATCTGGAGTATACATGGTGGCCTTGAGTAGGACATGAGGCAGGAATGAGAATGAAGTATGGACATAAGAGCAGGGTTATTCATTAGTAGCACGGACCATGAACCCTTTGTATAAATAGGACTCTAATTAAGAAGAGGCTCCTTGTCGAGTTCTCTTATGAATTCCCACATCATACTTCTCTTTTGAGGTTTACTCGTTAGTAAGATCATTGGACCTTGAGTGTCTAGTAGTTGCCACAACAATATATTTCTTTGTTATACAATAAGAAATAAATAAATAAATATAAATATAAAATCAAAGAAAATAGAGAAAAATAAAATGAAATCAGAATAAAATAGAAAGATTCTGAATGAGTTGTGATAGTACTTATATTAATATTTCTCCTCTAGAAAATATTAATCTTCCTTCTATCTCTTCTAGTTTCTTTACAACTTCTTTTAAGTATTTTACTTCAAACTCTTTATTATTACATTTATTTAACAGCTTTTTTATATATTTTTTCTCATAAAAACTTAATCCTTTTGACTTTCTCATTTTCATATTTATTTCTAAATTCCTTTACTATCTCTTTTGTATTTTCTAGGTCTTTTAATTTTTTTTCTATATTTTTTTCTGCTATATAGCTCTTTTACTGTACCAATTTTTTGGTTTTCTCTTTATATATACCTTTATTTTTCTCTATATTATACTTCTTTACTTTCTTAATTTTTTCTAGATAAGATGGAATTTCTTCTTTTTCTCCACTAGCTTCTTGTATACTACTATTCTGTTTACTTTTACTACTAAATAAATTCTCAAAAACTCTAACAGCTCAAATAATACTGATACTATACTCACTAATACAAGTTTATATAACTGTATAAATTGTTTTGTCAACTTATCTATTCTCCTCCCCTCTATATACTATACTAAGTCTTTTATCGTATATTATACTTTACTAGCTCTTTCTAATTTCTGTTTGTATACTTCTTCACTTCTTCTTATGACTTCTTTAATACTAATTGCACCTCTTCATGTCTTACTTGTTATGGCAACTAGTCAAAAGCTCATGGTGTTTGTAAAGTTCCATAAAAACTCTAAGTTCTATTGTACAAATCACTACATACAACAACTTATCTTCAGCAAAATCCTAAGAGAATAAGATGAAGTTTTCTGGAAATGACTGCTACCATAAGTACTGAAAAGTCCATTCTAATTAGGTAAAACATCAGACAGAACATTAGTAACTTAGCTACAGAATGTTGGTGTTAGATAATCAGAGATCTTGAACAAATATTGTTAGATAGTAGGGACTTATTGGTTGGTGACAGTGAATAAAGGTCTAGAGGTGTACAGCAGTATTGGAAACTCAAGTATTAGTAGTACAGTATACTGTTTAGAGGCTAGCAGTGTTACAGCAGTGTTTAAATGAAGAGACAACAGTATGTAATACTACAGAGTTTGCAATGGAGTTTGGACTTGACAGTCTCCTTACAATGAATTATAGAATAGCACCACTGCAGAAAACAAGTTATTAACAGATATTCAGATAAGATAATACTACTGTAGAAAGCTTGTATATGACAAGTGTACACAGACCATAATCTGAGGATTTAGAGTTAAGTCAAGAAAGAAATCTTATATTAGGAAAACTTGATAGAGTTTCTATTACAAACTAGTATACTACAGACTGTGGTCTGTGTACATGCTACAACTAATCTACTCTAAAGTTCATATACTTTCCATAAAACTAACATATTGTTGTTATACTGTATAACATCACTTTCTCTAGAACATTCTATAAATTTCTCTATATCATATGACTATATAACAGTTGTAATATCATACTATAACCCCAACTCAAAGTTATCCAATCTTGTCTAGTTGAGCAAGAATTTGATGAAGAATGTATAATAAAAGAAAATGTGCACAGATCTAGAAAATGGCTCTCCCCAGAATCTTATATAATATAGAAGATTGCCAACACAAACATTTTTCTACATTGATGGAAAATATACATCAGAACATTAAGAACTTTTCAAAGAAACTTGTTTGATGTGCTGATGAAGTACTGTAACATTGGCTAACAAATAAGAAATATTAGAATTCTGATCATAGGCATAACAAACTCTGCATTGTAATCTCTTCTTGTGTATCCCAAGCTTGTTTATGATTTTGTAATTTTTAATACATGTTATAGTGATTTTTGCAAAGCTGCTCTTCTCAATTTCTCTATTGGAGAAGCTATAATATCATATATTCATATCTTTGCATATATGTGTGATATTGAGCCACTTATTTGCAAATTGGTTTATTTTGCAATTCTTGAGCCAAATACAATACAGAAGAATAATTATTATAAGTTTTATCTATTTTTAAGTACCCATTATCACTCTATGAAAGTAAGTAACTAATTTTATAGATAGACTTAAGGGTCATAAAGAGTCTGTTCACAATAGAGTAACATCTTTCACAGAAAGCTGGATTGACTGTATCAATGTCACTACACCAAAATAGAAGATTCTGAAAGAAAGCCTAGTACTTCTTAAGGAGAGAATCTTTCATAAAAACTTTTAATCTGGGTCAAGGCACTGTTGCTATGGATAATTTACTCAGTATGTTTACCTAGTGCTTAAATATTTTCAACTTCAATAAGATTAATCTAAATTGTAAGAAATACTTTTCTGTTAGGCCATCTATTTAACATACATTTTTTAGAGAGTTACTACTCCCAACCATTTCAAAAATTGCTACAGTACTAGCAAAAGCTAGGAATAGGCTGTAATTCTGAAGATTACCACTTATCATATATAGCTCTAGTTCTTTGATATAATCTCTTCTTTCCAGATAGTATTTCTTCTTTTCTTATTAGGTAATATTACTGAGTATATATTACATAATTATATAAATAATTACATCTTCCACCATGATACCTTTACTCTTACAATAAGCATCATAGGTAAGAACTTATTCTATTACTATATATATATATTACTCTTACATTAAGCATCATAGCCTTGAGTACCCATTGCTCTGTATCTGAGTGAAGTGAAGTCTACTCAGACTTATGTAGACCTATAGTACAGTGAGAAGCTCTTAACAAAGAAAAAGATATTTGGGAGTTTGAGAAAACTAAGTTCTAATAAAAAAGAAGATGAACTTTGCAAGCAAGAGATTGAATATGATGAAAAGCTCCAGATAACTGTAAATGGTGATGAACACACAGTCACATGATTGTAAGGGAATAGGGTTTACACATAGTCTTTTGGGTAGGTTAGACATAATAGTAAATAAAGACCAATAAGAGTAGTATATAAGATAGATACATTATGCTAAGAACTCCATTGAGTTTTCTTGTAATTGACCCAATCCAAGGTTGAACCTTTGACTCTAACTCTTGAGTTTTAAGTTATAACAGCATAGACCAGTAGTCTAGTATATATAAGATAGACAATCCTATACTAGGAACTTCATTGAGTTCTCTTGTGTTAATCCTAATAATATTTTTCTCTAGAGAGATATAGAAAATAAGATATTACCTATTTGTGAAAGGAATAGAGATACTAATAAGAACCCAAAAGTAAGAGATAAAAGGATAAATAGGCTGAAAAGTGACTTATAAGTAAAAGCAGCTAGTAAAAATACTAGAAAAGGAGATCATTGGCATTTATAAGTAGGAAAAGAGCATTAGTGTTATAACTTAGGTCTCAGAGATAGAACAAGAGCACACTCTTGTATTTAGTAATATAAGAAAACTCAATAGAGTTCTAAGTATAAATTAGTCTACCTTATATACTACAGACCATGGTCTGTACACACACTATATCTAATCTATTCTAAAGTCTATATGCTTTCCATAAAATCAACATATTGTTGCTATACTGTATGATATCACCTATTTCATAACCTTCTATGTTCTTTTCTGTGTTACATAATTTTGTGACCATCTTATGACAGGTGTCATATCTCTATTATATGTTATATCACATCACACTCTTTGTCTAAGTCCAAAATAATAGAAATGAAAATAAAACCAAGTTCAATATTCATAACTCTAACAATTAGGCTGATTGTAGATTGCAAATAGAGAGAAAACTATGTACTCTCAAGACCTCAGAAGTTTTTATTATTGTTTCAGTCTCTATTCTCTATTCCCATTCTCTGTATTTTTAGACTAATACATGAGCAATAAGTGGAAGGAAGCAAAAGAGAGAGAACTCCATCTGAATTCCCTCACTTATAAATGGTTTATTTGCTATTTACTTGAGTGAGTATCATTAGTACCTATCTTTACTTTCAGACATGTTTTGGAGAGTTATAATAGCCTAGAAAATGCTGGAAAGACAAGTATCAGTTGGTATTATTAGTTGTAAGTTTTAACTTGAAGAGTGCCTTCAAGATACATTATCTAAGATAGATAGTTTTGTTAGAGGTCCTTAAGGAGTTTTGCAATATATTCACTAGATTTTTCAAAGAGACTTGTTACAAAGTATAAGGTTTACTGTTTAAAAGTATATTAGAGATTTTATATGTTTATTAGCACATAAATAAAGGCTAGTACTGCATAGTACTTGTTGCACTCTAGATTAATCTCTTTTTTGCTTGACTCTTATCAGCAGCAGTTATATATAGAAATGGAACATTAAAAGAAAGCAGAAAATGAAGGAAGTTAAACTTCTGAGTATGGATATCCAGAATAGTGCACTACACTAGTTGATTTTCAAGCTAAGGAACTGCAGAGTATCTATATATCTTAAATACTAGTACTAAGACTATCTGATAATTGAAAGAAATAGGTAATTACTCTAGATACACTAAAAATCTTGAAAATGGAGTCCAGAGTTCTATGGAAATTATAAGGAACTATATGATTAGTAATAGAGTGATTGGACATGAATTGGAACCAGATAACTTTTACTACTTTTACTACTTTATTTCTTACTATTTTGATTTTTTTTAAGTGGATTGGATATTAGGAAAGTGTCATTTATGATGCAGTCAGATAGATTAGATGTATTCAGATAAATATATGACACTTAGTATATAAAATACATAGTAGATTCTTGGAAGATGGATGAGTGAATATATGTTATCTCAAATACATGGAATGCAAATGTTAAATGACCTTTGAATTTAGCTTATATGTTGTGCTATCAAACATAATTTTCACTTCAAGTAAATATCTATGGTTAGTCATATAAAAGAAGATTGAATCAAATATAGAAACTTATTTAGAAATAAATGTGGCTATTTATAAGAGTGAGTAAAGTATCTGGGTTACAGATTAAGCTAGAATGCTTATCTGCATATTTGTAACTGAACTACAACTAACAACTTTCATCTTAACTTATATATTATACTACTATTTGTTATATGGTTATAATTTTGGAGAAAGAAATAAAGGTGTCAAGAGAACTCAGAAAGAGAAGAAAGTTGTTTAGATTTGTCATCTTAGTTGATTTCTAGAGTAGAGAACTACAAAGTATCTACTTGGTCTTAAATACTAAGTTCTGTAGTTAGAACTATGACTAGAAAAATAATGATATAGAAAATAACTAAGAAGATATTATAGCTACAGAGAAGTTCTAAGTTTTATTACTAACATTTGATAAGTACACAACTTACCTCCAGAAAAATCCAAAGAGAACAGGATAGAGTTTTAATAACCTAACAATAGAATAATAAAACTATATAGTTAGGAATTTTAATATAGTAATCTTAAATGTTGCTGGACTGTGTAGGCTTATTAGCTAGTGGCAATAGGAAGTGAGTTGATAGTTGAGAGAGAGTATTCAGAGATCTGCAGTGTTATTGTAGAGGTAAATAAGATCTGGGAGTATTATAGCAGAGTAATAGTTAAAGACTTGAGAAATGAAAGGTCTGTGAGGTTGATAATAGGCTTTAGTAGTGCTACAGAGTCAAATTTTAACAAGATAGTGGATTCTCTTATTATGACTTAAGCCAAAGTGTTAAGGAAAAAAGAAATCTTGTATAGAATTTATACAAGTTTTAGTCTATCATATAGACTATACATATTATATGCTGTTGACATGTAATATAACATTATCATTCTAAAACTTTCTACATTCTTTTAAATGTTATATGATCATGTGGCTATTATAGTTGTAACAGTTATATATAATGTTATACTAACTCTAACTCTAAGTACAAATATAATAAAATAAATAGAAAATAAAATACAAATGAGAAGAAAAATACAAATGAATAAAGTCTACTATCTTTAGCTCTGATATATAGCCTACATGCATAATAGCAGTGCTGTGGATGCTAGATAGTAGTAGAAACTGTAATAAAGTCTATAGAGTTTGGAAAAATAGAAAAGTTTATAAGATCCATAGCCAAGTGAATTTGCTTAGTTGAATCTGATAAAATATTAGATTTCCTTATATGAATTATATCTAATATATATTTTTAAAATCAAGTCCAGATAAAGAATGAGAAACTAAAACTAAAAAAATTAGAAAGTTTAAGCTTAAAATTAAAATTTTAGTTTATGTATACTGATATAATTTTTTTAAAAATGGCAAATATCTTAAGTACTCTATATTATGGAATTATTTAAATTTTATAATGTCTTATATAATACAAAATTAGAATATTACTTATTTTATTTATATAATTTATTTTATGATATTGTAAATAATTGTGTAATAAATATTCATATTATCTTTATATTATTTTTATGTTTTATTTGTTTTCTATATTTATAATTTCATTGATAATTTTATTAATTTTTAACTAACATTTTACTTATAAGTTTTTTAAAAATAAATGTATCTTTTAAATTCTTTAAATAATTATGTTATGATATTTTCTCATATTGAATTCATTTCCTAGACATGTTTTATTAATAGTTTGGTTAATTCTTATTAGCTGAGAATTTTTATTTTAGGCTATTCACTTTCTTTTTCTGATTATCTAAGGTTTTTTTTCTAGAGAACAACTATTATTTAGAATATATCACAGCAGCAAGAAGCAAAATAAACAAGAAAGCCAGGATAGCAGTTTTAAAATACTATAAAATAGTCAGTGAAAAGACTAAGGTAGAGAATTAAAGAAAAAAAACAGCAAGGAAAAGACCTAGTAACAGATAAATATTGTGGCCTGATTGTCAAGACTCATTCAAACTTCTTTAAATATGATAACTATTATATTTATCCAGATTCACTACTTACAGTTTCTTTGCCATAGATTCCTATTGTAGTTTTAGAGGCTATATATTACTATGTTACAATACATATAATAGATTGTGATTTGCCTTATGATATAGGTCCCTATCTATTGGCAAGGCTCAGATATTTTATACTTTTCAAGGCCAGAAAACTAGATCTGGTATCAATAAAAAGACAGCTTCTCAACTATAATCTGGACTATACAGTTAAGAGGCCTTAGTATAAAACTTGTCAATAGCTAGATTAAGCATTTGAATTTGGTATTCTCAAAGAGACTAGAGCTATCTTACATATTGTTTCTAATATGTTTTGAGAATTCAAGACTAGAAGACTCTATGATGGTTCTTTCACCTCTCTTTCAATCTGTCAAATTTGTGACTATTTGACATAGCACCTGTTAGTCATATTAGTCACAGATAAAAACTTAGGTTGCATAGTAGCTTTCAGGACCTGAATTTTTGATAAAAAAATTTGCCTTCTCTTGTCTAGAATAAACTATGAGTGTATTGACTTAATACAGCTATAGTATCAATAAGAAACAAAATTAAGACAGTATGAAAACTTGCTAAACTTGTGGAAAATAGTGTTTGCTATAGTATTTCTATACAACTTTTGGACTTTTTTTTCAGAGTCATATACTGGATCTTTTAGATAAAAATCTATAGAAACTCTCTAAATTCTATGTGATTCATAAAATCTACAAGACACTAGTGTCTGCATGACCAATTCTACTATGTTACTCTGTAGTCCAAAGACTTGCAGTAAAGTTTATGTCTAAAATGCTGAAAGAGATTGTAAAAACAAAATAAGGGATCATTCATAGATTGAAAGACTTAGCTCTAAAGTTAAATAGTTTTAAATCATTATTTCTAGTAAAGTTTGATACTAGGGAGATAAAAAGACTGTACTTTATCTCAGGCAATATAGTAGCATTCTACCTTAATATAGATGTTCAAAAGGTTTATCAGATTGCTTCTGACTATCTTATTGACTACTATAGCTCTTTTAGAGGAGATTTTGATCCTGATTTGGTTGAACATAATATTGCTGAGATATGTATGTTTAGGAAGGTTATTTCAATTGCTAATAAGAACTTAATGTATTGGTTTGATAAGAAAGACTTGCTATAGGAGTAGTCTCTAGCCCAGATCTTGCAAATCTGTATAACTACTTTTTCAAAGATAGAGTGAGTATTCACTTGTATCCTGACATAACTTTCTATAGAAGGTATATTAATAACTATCTTGGGCTTGTCTATACTAAAGACAAGTAGAGTGTAAAAAGCCTCCTAAGAAATTTAGTTGTATTCAATAACTGTACAATAGAGTGATCAGATTCAGATAGTTATACAACTTTTCTCAATATAATGTTGTTCTTTGATAAAGACAAGTTGTTTCAATGGCAATCATACAAAAAGCTACTAAACCACTTTAAACATATTTTCTAGATCTCAGCTCATCCTATTTATGTTAAGAAAGGGATATTCTTAAGCAAATTAAGTTAGGTAGCCACAATTAGCTCATAGTATAATATGAACTACCATGTATGCTGGAATACTTGTCTTAGTAATAATAAGTAGATAAAAGCAGATGTGCTTGTTCTCAAAAATAAATACAATGTATCTTGGAACTTCTTC
Organism: Leucocoprinus gongylophorus; assembly: GCA_022457215.2. Classification (NCBI taxonomy): domain Eukaryota; kingdom Fungi; phylum Basidiomycota; class Agaricomycetes; order Agaricales; family Agaricaceae; genus Leucocoprinus; species Leucocoprinus gongylophorus. The sequence goes on along the minus strand of JAJOHK020000223.1, from coordinate 12,706 downwards.
AACATTTAGTTACTAGTAGGATAAATAAAGACTAGGTGGATAGAGGCCTTGTGAACTCTGTTCTTTAGCAATTGGCCAGTAAACTGCTATTGCTAGAATCCAGCCAAGACTGACTTATTCTTTCTTAATTTAGTTGGTAGATTATGGCCAAAGGCTACATTTTGCTAATGATTGGATTGCAAAGGGACTTTATAATTAGTATCTTTAGCTAGACAAACTCAGACTTCTGAATCAGTGAGTTCTCATTGCTAAGAAGAAAACTCAACAGCTAATCAATCTAATTTCTTTATGGAAGAGAATTGTTTTAGAAAAAAGATTATCAAGTAGTTAAAGAAATTGAATTAAGATGATCAGAGAGACCAAACAATGTGTCATGAACATGAATGCTTCTAACTAGTCATCTGAATTCTGAGTTGTCCAGTATGCTAGCTAGAAAGCATTTATATACTCTTAGCTCCAAAATTTCTAATGGTAACTAATATCTATATCTTTACTAGCAACATTTGTAGGTTTGTCCATTTATAAAGTCCAAAGCTAATTGCAGATGTCAAACTATTTACTAAATGTGGTAAATACTTATCTTATCACATATACCTTCCTAACTCTAACCAAAATCATATAAGTGTCAAGCAAGCTCATAATGGTAGAAAGGAGAGGAATCATATAACTGTTTAGATCTATATATAGATAACTTGTATAAGTAAGTACTGCTTCTTAGTGTATTATAACTGAGAAATACTATAGGATAATTATATAAGCCTAATAGTTGACCTAACCATAGCAGCTCTATTTGTAAGTGATTCACTATTAATAATCTCTTTTTTTAATATGATACAAATTAGTAATTAATATGTAATTATATAGTATGTGAGAAAAGATAGTTATTTATGCTATTTTTCATTAATTAGTCATGTGGCAGCTTGTCTGCTGCCAATAGCATTATTCTCTTATCAGATAATACCATATATTGACATGTTTTGGCATGTAAGTTAATGACATCTGACAAGTCTATATAAGATAAAATAGTAGTAGAGGTGATTTCCTACTATTATACTATCTTCATCACAACAAACCTTACTTCACTTACTTTGTTGCTCCTCCCACCCTAACCCCATCTGAGTTCTCCTAACATTCTACTTGTATATAAGAACTAGTAGATACAGTGTATTTTTTAGTTTGATAATCAAATATTGTGAACCACTAAACTCTAGTGTTTTATAGTGACATATTTTCTTATTAGTACTTATATTGTTTGGACTCTGTTGCTCTTCTGAAGTTTCAATTCCATGATAGACAGATGGTGTAGCATATAAGCTGAAGTTAAGGTTGTTCTACAAAGTTTATAACTCTATACATTTTATACAAGTTTTCACACTTGATACAAGCCTTAAGCAAATCTTATGGACTTTTACTCTCTAATGTGAATTGTATCTAACACTAACCCTATTTCCACTGCTATTTATTTTTACTAACTCATGCAATAGTTTCACAATCTTTGCAAAATTTTTAATAAGTTATTGGTAGTAATTGGTAAGTTTTAGAAATCTCTAAACATTCTTAACTCTCTTAGGAGTAGGCTATTTGAGTACTACTTTTATTTTCTCTTTCTTACTCTTAATATCCTCTAGCATTTTTACCACTCCTAAAAATCCTACCTCTCTAATCTTTTACTTATATTTCTTCAGCTTTATATACAAATTGCTCTTATCTAATTACTTTAATATCTCTTCTTCTTCTATTTTATTATGTCCTTCTTTCTCTTTTGTTCCTACTATTATATTACAAATGAATCTGGCCACTTTTACAGTGTTTACTAAGTTCTTCAGAATCTCATTCATCATTGTTTAAAATGGGGCAGAAGAGTTAGTCAGCTCAAAGATATCAGCTCAAACAACTCTTCCAGCATTAGAAATGCTATCTTCCACTCATTGTCCTTCTTTATCCATACATTGTTATAACCCTAGTGTAAGTCCAGTTTGGTAAATACTTTCTTTGTACTTATGCTTTCTACTATATCTGAAATCAATGGTAAATGATAGTTATTCTTCATAGTTTACTTGTTTACATATCCATAATATTGGACCATTTGTTTCTTATCATTGTTTTTTCCTACAAAGAATACTAGTGTAGTCTGTAGTAGCTTTGATTTGAGGGTTTTCCACCTGGAAATGTTGTTGTTTTGGTAGGAGAGACAGATGCAATAGAGCAAGGTGGAGTAGCTATAAAGTTTTGAGCATGGGCATATTCCTTCTAGTAGTAGTTATCAATTACTATAGCTAAGAAATACATAGCTTGGAAAGAAGTGGGTTTTCTTTCTTTTTATATACAAATAGAGTTCTAGATTCAGTTGAAGAGCTCTTAATAGTATCAGTGACATATCATATTTTATTCTCAAGTTGTTGAGTGCAATAACAGTCTCTTCAATAGGGTTGGATGAGCTAAAATGGTGACAGAGTTTTCCCATAAAGTAAGTGCAGTTTTAGAGCCATGTTACAATCTTAGACTGAGCTCAGGTTACAACTTAGGTAAAGTTATGAGAAGAGAGTAAAGGAGAATGCAATTGATAAAACATAAATATATAGAAGTACATCTACACTATATATACTAGATACTATGAGGATAGTATTCACAATACATGAGGTGAAACAAGTCATACAACATGACGAGAAAGCAGGAATATAGCACCTACTACATGAGGCACTGACTGAGACTACTTCAACACAGCCAATCATATCATCATTGCTCTAAGCCCTAGTCCATGCTGAGGTCATGGAGTATTGATTGTAACAAACTAGTTCTAATAGATTCCAAGTTCTTTTTAGTCTAGAATAATTTCAAACTAATCTTATACAACTCTAGTTAGATATGTCATTGTGAAATTTACCTTTGTAATATCTGAAGAAAACTGAGTTAGATTGTCTCAAAGTACAGATAATACTAAAATAAAAAGCTATTCAGCTTTCCTAGTTCTTTTTTACTGAATATGTCAGGTATTCTATTTCTAGCTTCAGATAACATATTATAGCTTAAACTAAAGTAATAGAGTAAAGAAGAAGTCTTGTATTGGTCAATACAAAAGAACTCAGTGGAGTCCACACTACAAATGAGTCTACTTTATATATCTCTAGTGTATAGTCTGTACACACTTGATATCTAGTCTATTCTAAATATTATGAATCATATATAAGAGTCATCATATCATATCATATATAATAATTCCCTCTTCATATGTTATATAACATTGTGACTTTGACTATGACATTATATTATTTTGTTAGAGTTTGGTTGCTAAGACCAGTTGCAAGGTATCCAAGGGCTTCAGCTAGAAGGTTCATTAACTAAGTGGTTTATTATGCTTTTTATGAGCTAGTTGAAAAGAGTACTAAAGAGATGGGAAATTTTCTATTTCTAGAATATCTATTTAGTTTATATTGTTATCTACTAAAACAATTTTTGGATATTTTGATGTGATTGTCCAGATGTCAGAATTATGAACAATGGACTTGGTTTCTTTTATTTTATTTTTCTTTTATTTTAATTTTTTCTTCTATTTTATTTTTGGTTTTCATTTTTATTTGAACTTAGATAGTGAAGTGTGATGTGATATTATGTATGATAGTCACACATATCATAAATCGTGACTAATGTCACATATCACAGTTACAAGTCATAAAAAGTTCTGAAGTATTATGACCTTAAGCTAGAGCTCAGGTTGCACTTAGGCAAAGGCTTGAGAAAGAATAAGAGAATTGTAGAATTGGTAAAGCATAAGGATACAGGAATGTATCTACGCTATATATACTACTAAGTACAGGAACCATGAAGTATCCATGAGGTACAATACATGAGGATATAGTAAGGAGAAAATGAGGACTAGGTTAGGTTGTAGTACCTACTGTATGAGACGCTGACTGAGACTACTTTGGTGCAGCCGATCATTGTTGTCATACCCTTTGCCCATGTCCATGTTGTCTCCAGGAGGCATCGATCGTAATATGAAGCAAGTAATATCATATAGTATAATAATAATACATTAACATTGTAGAAAGTATATAAACTTTAGAATAGGTTAGTTATAGTATGTGCATGGACCATAGGCTATAGAATATAAGATAGACTAGCTTGTAATGGGAACTCTATTGAGTTCTCTTATATTACTCAATATATTGCTTTAACTTAAGTCATATCATTAAGAGAATAACTGGGTTGAGGTTGGCTCTCTTAGCCATTTTAAGTGACAGGATGGAACAGCCATCATGTGACTGAAATTAAATTAGGTCCTACAGTATAAAACTATATAAAAATAGCAGAAGAATAAGAAAAACTGGCCTTAAAATATTTCTAAAAAGGAAAAGGTTCCAAAGCCAGTTTTGATGTTAATAAAAAGATAAAAATCAAAACAAAGGGTATAATACCAAATTCCTTTAATAATAATAATCTTGTTTTGATTTGCTTAAAAAAGAAAGAAAGAAAGAAAGAAAAACTGGCCCTAAAATAAACTAAACTAAAAAGGAAAAGTTTTCCAAAGCTGGTTTTGAAGTTAATAAATAAATAAATAAATAAAGTAGGACCCCTAACTATTTCCTTACCAAACTAGTTAAATTAGGTCCTACGCTATATAATATAATAAGTAATAATGTTATAATAAAAATTCAAACCTCTTGTAACAAAATAAATACAAAACCCCTTCCTGCAAAACTAATTCTAATTCAAATAGAAGGGTTTCAAATTCTAAAACAGTCCTTGAGTTTGAATTTTGTTCTTAATATAATAAAAGTTACTTAATTAGTCATAGAATAGACAGAATTCTAGAGAGTGATATAAAACTATGGTGAGAGAATGTAATAAGAGGTTTTACTCTAAAAAATAAAGTAAAATAGGATGATACAAGGGGTTACAATAGTAGTTATTTAGTCTGATCATACTGTTAAAAGGTTTTTCACAACTTGTTAGATAAATCTATAAATATTACATGAAAGATAGATTAAGAAAGAATACTTCTTAGAAGTGAAAAGAGAATTATTTAGAAAGTACATGTGATAAAAATAATGACCTTAACTTCAACTTGATATATTGTACCTAGCTTAATTATTGCATAGTCATAATTTGGGAAGAAAGTTTCTGCATGTGTGAATAGATGAGTATAATACTTAATATAAGTTGATTATCAGACTAAGAAATTGTACATAGTAATTATTATTCTTAAATATAGGATTTAGGTTTGAAGAATAGTGGAACTGAGTATACTTTCAGGAGATATTGGTAATACTATAAGTCCAGATCCACTTTACAAAGGCTTAGTTATACTCCTAGGCTAATTATTACCTAGACTAGCTCCTGATGGGCTGATAACTACCTTTATCTTATTCTGATCCCCATTATCTAGTTTTCTATGGTAGTATCATAGTTATTTAGTTAATTATAGTTGTAGATATTGATTAGTCAAGTACACAGACTATATACTTAGACCATCCTATTATAGTATATATAGTAGTAGTATAATAGTAATCATTTGGAGTTTCTGAGTGCTTAGAACTTCTGAATATAAGACTAATTCCCTTATATATACTCTAAGCTTGTTGGTTATTAAGAAAGCTTTTATCAGAAACTCTATAAAGTTTATCATGAAAGAGAGAAAACTTGTTCATAGATTACAGAGTTGATCAGTAATTTAAATGTAGGGTGATCTGTTCCAGAAGATGATAACTGGTTTAGATATATTAGTTGTTATCTGGGACAGGTAATAAATGCAGCTAGATTAGCATGTAACATGATATTAAGTTAGGGTTAAATAGTATATATACTAAGTGTAAATCATATAAGTAGATAGTATAATGTGATGGAAATTCTGTTTATTTCCTTTTATAAACTCTACTACATTAGCCCTAGTGTCAATTTAAGTCATTACAACTATAGTTGCACAATAATTTAACTATCAACTACTACTCTAATGAAAGTATAAACAGTTTTGACCTAATAAAGTTATTCTACTCTAAAAAAGATCTCAAGGACACTTGCTATTCTCTTGCATATACAGAATACAAGAGACTTGTAGCATAGAGTTAATACTCAGAAAATTGTAATGAACATATTTACAAAATGTTGTTATATATAAGAGAATTACAAACTTTATTATTTGTTGTCAATCCCATGGAGTTTGATATTTATACTATATTGCAAACTCTGACATCTGTTATCAATTTTACCTTTCCTATCTATAAACTTCAACTATCACCATTATTCATACAATTATCCCTAGTCACCATAAAATAAGTCTTTATTAAATCTGGATGATATTCTAGATATTTTCATCAGTATTTCTAACTATCTGAGTTCTATCATTCCTTGTTTAGGTTAGTATTGTTTGTCAGATGTGGTTTACACTAGAGGTAAAAGTCTGCAAGATTGGCTTGGAGATATGCAGACTTGTTAAACAATCTTGGCTTTAGCTTATATGCTGTGCTGTCTGTCTACTGTGTTGTCACAAATTCAGATGAAAGTGAGTACTGATTGGTATATTACTGTTAAACACTAGAGATCAAGTTTAATCTTCATTGATTATCAGACTAGCAAATTAAAGTATAACTACTAGTCTTATATACAAGGAAGAACTATAGGAGATATTTGGGGTTTCAGTAGTAAGACACTAACAGGAGTGAGGACTCTGATATAGGAGACCAAGTTAGATAGAATTATTCCTGTCATGGAAGACAAAATATTCAGATGGTTGTATTACTGCCACAAGGACATATTATGAGAAAGATAGCTATTGTGAAAGACAGAGTTTGTATAGTAGATGTTGAGAAGGTAGTATTACCACAGAGATGTATTCTCCAGATGGGTAAACTTGGCATATAACATTGTTTTATAATATTGGAGTTTACTTTAGAGTGTTTAGAATAGTTGCAACCTTTAAAAAACCTCATTCTGTTCTCTTAGGTTTCTCTCAGAGATAAGTGGTATAGCTAGTAATTATCTGAACAATAAACTTAGGTTTCTTCTATAGCTTGAAATACAAACTCTATGTTTTTATTCCAGTTGCTCTAACATTATACCTACAAGATATCTGTAAGCTTAAATGTACTATATATAGCTAGTCTTTTTCTAACTAGCTAGAAGATGAAAAACAAGAAAGCTCAGTGTTGTGCAGCCTCAGGAATAGGAATCAAGTTCTAGTGTTACAACTAAGAGATTTGTCAAGCACAGTTTATACTTAGGTAGAAAGTTTATGAAAATTTAATCAAGTTGTAGATCAAGTACTATAACAGTCTATGGTGTACAGAGTTACAGACTTTGTGAATAACCTTAAATTCAACTTGTGTGTTGCACTATCAACAGTATAAGGAAACTGCCAACTCTATAATCTAATATTAAGTCAGTAGAGTTTAATCTTACTAAGTTGCCAATTCTGTCCAGATATTATTCTCAATATTTCTGTCAGTGTTTTCTGACTACCTAATATAATCATTCTGAGCTTATATCAGTAGTATTCTACCTGATTTCCATGGAGTATTTGAGTACTTAGAGTAGTTGCTATCTCTAGAGAACTATATTCTGTTCTCTTAAAATTTTCTTAGAAGTGAGCTATGTATTGGATAATAGTCAGAATATACTTAGAATTTCTCTAGAGTTTGAAGCACTAACTCTGTACTTCTATATTAATTACTCTAACAAACAGCTGTCTGGTGGCAATTTCAGAAAAACACTAGAGCTAAGGTATTAGAAGTTTTAGTGACAAGGATTAGTAGATTGTTATTAGCATTAGAGTTTTGATGCTAAGAGTAATCAATAAAACACTAGAGTTTGGTGGTAATAAATATGATGCTCATTGAGAATGAAGAGATTACTTTGAAATTACAATTCAGAGTTGAGTATGTCACTCAATTAATATCAGAGATTGATGTTAACTGTTTTTTTCAATTATCAGACTAGCTATTACAAAGTAAATACTAGTCTTAAATACAAGAATATTGTCTAAGACAAATAGAGCATCAAGTAGAGGTAGAATAAGACTAGTAGAGGTGAAACAAAGATAGAGATTTGATATGAATAAGAGTCAATTAACATGATTTGTTATATGGTATGATATTACAGAGCATGTAATTATATTTACATGAAGTAGAAGATGCTAAAACAATAATATTAGAATATATAGTTATAGTATATTATTTTTATATAGTACACATGTGTCAGGAGTATAGTATAAAAATATAACATTAGCCATATTTCAAAGCTAAGGTTGACATTATACACTTTTGACATAACTAGTTTGGTAGCTAGTCTGTTTCTAACAACATATTAAACTTATAGTTAATATATATATAGTAAGGACTCCTTGTCAAGTTTTCTTGTAAAACCCCATTACAAGACTGAGCTCTAAGTATTACTACTAAATGTACTATCTATTCTTTTGGTATTAATAACTATAATAGTTAATACTTAGAGATTGACTATGATAACAGAGCAAACTCTGCTGCAGATAATAAAGTGCTTATAGAGTCTGAATGCTACTTTTATAAAGAAAGATACAACTCAAGATACTAATTAAGTATAAATCTTGTGTTACAACTTAAGCCAAAGAGTTAGGTAAAAAGAAGTCTTATATAGAGTTTATATAAGAGAACTCAGTAGAGTCCCTAGTACAATGTATATATCTTATATATACTAGACTAATGGTCTGTACTCCATGAATTTTAGCCTATCCTAAAGACTATACATATTAATATATAGTATAATATTATTTTTCTGGAATATTTTATATTCTTGTATGTGTTATGTGATCATGTGACTGTGACTGTTACTTGTGATTTATATAACTTGAATTGTAACATTTTTGTCATAGTTATCAGACATGTGAAGTTTGGACAATAGCTTTTTTATTTAATCTTTTCTTTTTTTTCTTTTTTTGATTTATTTTTCTTTTCTGTGGACCTAGGGTTAGGATTAGACTGACAAGATCACACTGTCACAGTAACTATCAAAGTCACAAGACACATGGAAGGATATAGAAGGTTCTAAAAAATAATAACATACAATGTATAGAATATATATTGATTTTGAGACAAACATATGGTCTTTAGGATAGGTTAGAGAAGTTGTTAGCACAGACCACCTAGTTTGGTATATAAGATAGACTAGTTTTTACAGAGCTCTCTATTGAGTTCTTTTATATAAATTCTATACAAGATTCTTTTTCTTGATCTACTCTAAGATCTTGAGATTATAACAATGATGTGTGATAGTTGTGACTGTCATATGTGATATCATACTAACCCTAACTCTAAGTTTAAAAATAGGAAAATAAATGGAAAATAAAATATAAATGAGAAAATAAATAAAAAATAAATAAAGCCTATTATCTTTAACTCTAATATCTTGTAAAGAATAATGTACTTTGGAGAATAATGAAAACTGACCTTGATAAAAAAGAATATAGCTGAGTATCATATACCCATCCAACTACATCTCATATAATGCTTACCTAGTATCTAATCTACTCCAAACATCTATAGAAGAGGATATCTTTCTTTTTAGCCTACTTATTCTCTTCTGGTATAAATCTATCTGGTTCTATTTCATATCTGATTACTCTATATCACAAATAAGCTACTTACTGGTTGTGATACTTGAACTTAGTGGTATTTCAGAGATTTAGTATAAGGAGATAATGATGATAGATGATGAGTAGTATTAACAAGAATAATTGATATAAATTGATAAAAATTGATGTTGTTAAGTCTGAGATCTAGTCCTCAGATATAAAGGTATATATATAAAAGAGTGGTGGTCTGTGTACAAGCTGTTGTCATCATATGATCAAAACTTGTACCTGATGGGAGCTGTCATCTGTCATAGCAGCTGTCAGGCTAATTTTAGAGAGTAACTAATTATGTCACTATATTGATATGCTTGTATCTCTACCAATACTTATTGATTTGAGATGCATCATATATTGTTGGAAACAGATTGATGAGCACTTTCTAGCACAAGTTTAATTGTGCAAATCCATTTAGCTGTTCATAAGATATTAGCAGACAAAGCTTTTACAGCTACTGATGGCCTAATATCTCAATAATTTGCTGTTGCTCTTGTATATCTCACATATGTGTGGATATCCCTCATTTGGGGCTTCCCAGCACAACTTAGTTTGTAAAAATTGGTCTACTGGTTGTGGAGATATAAGCTAAATGAAGTTTGTGACACTCTATAACTGATTATATAGCTCCTCATGATTTTCATGGAACTCCAGACTCCATTTCTAAGAACTTTAGTATACTTAGAGTAGTTACCTATCTCCTTTAATCCTTGGATATGGTGTTAGTTACTAAGTACTGGTATTTAAGACACATAAGTACTCTGTAGTATCTTACTCTGAAAATTAACTAGTATAGTGCACTATTCTGGGTGTTCATACCTAGAAGTCTGACTTCCTCCATATTCAATATTTTGTTAAGATTCTCTTTTTAAATATAATTGTCACAATATATAGAGGTATAGCATACCCACTAAAGCCAAGGTCATCTAGGATCAATATCTGCATATATCAGAGAATGTTCTCACACCTTTTCTGATGTCTTCTGTAATTTTTTAATAGATATTTTTTATTTCTAGGTATGTTTCTTACCTCACACTTAGATAATAAATTCTTATTGAGAAGAATACAACTTATAAATAGTAAGTTATATTCATTATAGAAAATGATATCAATTAGGATAGATGAGTGCTATCTTTATTATTGTAGCAACTAATATCTTGAGTAAGTAAAAGCTTACACTCAGTAGTATATATCAAAGCAAGTAATAGTAGAAGTATAGAAATAGTACTTCAAGCTCTAGGAAAATCTAAGTTTATTAACAAGTACTTTCTATTATATGACTCATCTCCAGAGACACTTAAGATGAGGTTTCTTGAAGGCAACAGCTACCCTAAGTATTTCTACCAGTCTATAGTAATTAGGTAAAATAGTACTAATGTAAAGCTAAAATGATTATATCAGATGGTCAGAAACACTAATAGAAACATAAAGCATAGAAATATATTCAAAATTGGAAGGAACTCATCTAATGGTGACTAAGAGTGTAGTGGAACAAAGATATAAATAGAAGTAGTGACTGGAGTTAATAAAAAAGGGCAGTATAGACCAAGTGACAAACTTTGTGTTTTCTAAGCTTAGATATCAGAGTTGACATTGGATTGAGCTCAGATATCATAGTTGACATCAAATTTGGTAGTCTCTTTATAGTATACAAACAAGTGTTGTAGCAACCACTTATCACAAAGGACAAATGATCTCACTAATGAGTAAACCTCAGAAGAAGTATGATATGGGAATGCACAAGAGAACTCGACAAGGAGTCTCTGCTAAATTAGCATCCTATATATACTAAATACATCTGGTCTGTGCTACAACCTCATGTCTGCCTCATTTCCTACTCAAGGCCACTATGTTGCATACATGTGCCCTGATGTCACCTTCTAGGTCTTTCTACTATGTTCTAGGCTTATGACGTCACATCATGTAACATGTCATGTGACCACGATGTCACGTGCCTCTTCATCATCACTAAAAAGAAAAGAAAAGAAAAACAAAATTCCTATAAAGTCAGAAAATAAAAGAAAAAGAAAATAAAAATTGTCCATGTCCAAAGTATCTCATAACAGTACCCCCCTCTTAGGGTTCCGCTTCCAGAGGAACTTCTTTTTTGTCCCTCCTCTTACTCCTCTGCTCATCTTTCTCATTCCATTCCAAACTTTCTTCTAGTTTCTTCCTGTATTCTTTCTCCCCCTCTGTCCTATCGTTTTTCCACCTATTCTAATTCCTCTCCAATTTTTTCAAATATTCCTCATCAGATTTCTTATCATCCCACCCATATAACAACTTCGCTGTATATCTCCCTGGCGATTCCCCTCTCTTGAATTCTTCAGCTTCCGGATTCAGCTTCACCTCTTTCCCTTTCTTTATTCTTATTCTCCGTATTTCTTCTTCAAATCTTCCTTTCTCAAACTCTTCTACCTTCTTCATCGCATTCTTCAAATTCTCTAATCCCTCCCAAGTATTTTCCTCGGCTGTATACCCTTTCCATTTCACCAAATACTTCGTCTTACCTCTCCTCTCTTGTCTATCCAAAATCTCTTCTACTTCATATTCCTTCTCACCAGCTACCTGAACAGGTGGTGGTGAAATCTTCTTCTATCCCTCTACCTGTTCCCTATACTTCACTAATCTCCTTACATTAACTACTGGGTGTATTCTTAATGACACTAGTAATTCCAATTCTACTGCATTCTCCAACATGATCTTTCTGACCACATATGGTCCAATAAACTTCTCTGTCAGTTTATTTGTCGCTCTTTTCATCAACTCTGCTGAAAAATCTTTAGTACTAATTAGTACCTTGTCACCCACCCTATATGTCAAGATCGTTGATGATGGACTCTATTTTATTTTTCCTTTTCATTTTAGTTTATTTTATTTTTCTTTTTTTTTGTTCATTTTTCTATTTTTAGAACAGCTCGGGTTAGGGGTTATCAGTCACGCTGTCACAATTTGATGGCAAAGTCACAAGACTGATCACGAGACTTGGGAGAACATAGTAGAAGGAACTAGAACAAAGTGACGTCATACAACATGGACACCACATGTTGGCCTCATGTATTACTCATGGTCATTTAGGGTAGGGTGCACAGTAGTTAGCACGGACCATGG
>JAJOHK020000222.1:0-34194 GCA_022457215.2 Leucocoprinus gongylophorus | reverse complement strand
CTGATGTGACAGCATGACTGGTAAACCCTAACCTAAGTTGTTCTCAAAATAAAAGAAAAACAAAACAAAATAAAATAAAATGAAAAGTGAAAAATAAAAGTCAAGTCCATCATCAACGATCTTGACAACATTGTTTCCGCAGTAAAATCTGGGAATATTGGGAACATTCATCTCCTCAAGGCTCTGATAGATCTCGCCTTCTTTCTCTCCTCCTTCAGGCCTCCAGTAATCCTTGATGTATACCATCTTACTTGTACTCCCCTCTAAATCCAAGTCACATCCTCTCATCCCCTGTGTCGCCCTTCGAAACGGTGAACGTGCAGTCAAGTCCTGTGGATACGAAATCAGGAATGTCTTCTGGATCGCAGGGTCATCACAGTCATTGATGGTCATCTGGTGAAATTCCTCATGTAGACTGTTGTGTCTTTTCAACTCCTCTTTCTCTGTCCTCAGCAACAGGTTGCATAGATCAGATTCATTCCATGGAGTAACAGTGAGATCATGACCCCGCTGCACACAGTCAAGTTGGGAGTAGCACCAAATGAATTCGGTCAGAGGACTCTTGCTATCCTTGTATTTAAAACATTGGGTGACTGATGCCATACTGCAGTGCCAACACATCAGCCGTGCATATTCGCCACATATAAGGACTGAAAACAGATGTACGTGGAACTGTATTCCAAGCACAGCTGCTGTATAGGAACCAATCTGCCCCAAAGTATGCTTTGATTGGTCAGTGTTATAAACAAGTGCATTCTTTGTGTGCAGTTTGTCCCTGAACAGTTTGTCGTTCTCTTCATCCCTGAAAGGATCATTGTTTACATTGTGCTCAAACTCTATATAGAGCTCTATCCTGGAGAAACCAGACTTCTTCTTCTGAGACTGACTCAATTTCTCCTCAGAGGGATCCGATACACCATCCTTGACACGAGCACTGACATCGACACAAATGTTATCGCAACGAGGATCGGGCTTTTTACTAAAATCAAAAAACATAACTGTACCTATGTGATTTGCAGCCTCAATCTTGATTACATTTCAGTGTGTGTGGGCTGATAAGAGCGGAGGATAATGCTTACAAACAGTGGGTACATTCCCACCTCCTTCATTCTAGTGTGAATCTCTGGCCAATTTGACTCTGGACACGCTAATTTGGGGCTGTCCAGTGGAAGATATTTGTTGAGGAATTTGTCTAGTAACATAAGTGGAAGAAACCTGTTACCTGTCTCCTCACCAAGGAGTTTGTTGGCATCTCACCAATATGATTTTGTAGAGCTATATGTATTGACACCTAAAGCCTTCCATACAATCGGAGTATTAGTTACTGTAACTGATGGGTTGGCATACGATGAGGGCAGTGTTATGATTCAATGCTCAAAGGGTTAAGCAAAGAGCTAACTCTTGTATTGAGTAACACAAGAGAACTCGATAGAGTTCCTGATACAAAGTAGTCTACCTTATATACTAGTACCCATGGTCCGTGCTAACTACTGTGCACCCTACCCTAAATGACCATGAGTAAAACATGAAGCCAGTATGTGTTGTCTATACTGTATGATGTCACTTTGTTCCAGAACCTTTTACTCCCTTCTCCTAAGTCTCGTGATCAGTCTTGTGACTATGCCATCAATTTGTGACTGATGTGACAGCGTGACTGGTAAACCCTAACCTGAGTTGTTCTAAAAATAGAAAAATAAGAATGAAAAGAAAAGTAAAGTAAAATAAAATGAAAAGGGAAAATAAAATCAAGTCCACCATCAACGATCTTGACAGTATGGCTCTTTAGAATAGACTAATGTTCTAAAAATAAAAAATGGAAAAAGGGAAAGAAAAATAAAATGAAAGAGAGAAAATAAAAATAAATGAAGTCCTCTGTCAATGATCTTGATATTACCTTCCTCTTAAGGTTTCTCCTCTGGAGAAACTCTCCAGTCTCTTCTCCTTATTTTTTCATTTTCTTCCTCCATTTTCTCTTCTATTGTTTTCAAGTGTTTTCTCTCCTCAATTTGCCTATCATCCTTCCACTTTCTCCAATTTCTTTCCAATTTATTTAGATATTCCTCCTCAAATTTTTGATCATCCCACCCATACAATAATTTCGCCGTATACTTCTCTGGCAGTTCCATTCTTTTATATTCTTCATCCTCTCCTACTTGTCGTCTTACTACTACCTCTCCTCATTCGAACTCTTCAATCAATTCTCCTGCGTTTTTTAAGTTTTCTCTCCTTTCCCAAGTATCTTCCTCAGCCGTGAATCCCTTCCACCATATTAAATACTTCTCTACCCCCCTTATCTTTTTCTTGTTTAATACCTTTTCTACTTCCCACTCTTCTACTCCCTCTACCTCTACCAGTTTTCCTTCCTCTTTCCTCTGTCTCTTAACCTGTTCTTTATAATGAACTATCCAGCTTACATTCACCACCAGATGAATCCTCATCGAACTTGGCAGCTGCAACTTTACTGCATTCAACAATACTACCTCTTCTATTGCATAAGGCCCCATGTATCTCTCCGTCAACTTCTTACTTGGTCTTTCTTTAAACACTAAGTCTTTAGTGCTCAATAGTACTCTATCTCCCTTTTTCCATACTTCAGTCTCCTTCCTTTCTCTATCCGCATACCTCTTCATCTCTTCCTGTGTCTTCCTTAATGCTGCCTCTGCCTCCTCTTATACTTTCTTCATCCTCTCCACAAATTCTGTCGCACTCTCTACTTTTCCTTTCTTCCTAATGTTCCCTCCCATTCTAAGTTCTTTTCCATAATTTGCCATAAAGGGAGAAACCTTTGTCGCTGTATGTACTTTATTATTTATGGCAAATTCTGCTGCTGCTAACCACTCCGGCCAATCCTTCTGTCTATGTTTGATAAAGAACCAGAGATACTGCTCCACTTCTTGATTCATCCTCTCTATTTGCCCATCTGTTTGGGGATGGAATGCAGTTGACAATTTTATTTTTATCCCCAACATCCTGTTTAATTCCTTTGTCAATTCTGCCGCAAACTGCGGTCCTCTATCTGATACCACACTCTCCAGTAGCCCATGTAACTTCCATATGTTGTCCCTGAACAATCTTGCCAGTCCTTCTGCCGTCATTCCTTCCATTGTTGCCACAAAATGTGTCATTTTTGACAACCGATCACATACTACCAATACTGCATCTTTTCCTGCTACTACCGGCAACTTCATAATAAAATCTACTGTTAAGTGCGTCCACATCTTTTGTGGTACTTCACTCAACTTCAACTTCCCCGCCGGTTCCTCTGTCCTATTTTTCATTCTTTGACATAAATCGCACCCTTCCACATATTTTCCCACATCCCTTGTGACCCCAGGCCACCAATAATTCCTTGTTACCAATTCCACCATCTTCTACCTTTCTCCATGCCCTGCTGTTGGTACATCGTGATGTAACCAGACCACTTCTGCTCTCAATTCCTCATCCTTTGGCACATATATTTTTCCCTCCTTTAACACCAAATCTCCTTCTACCTTCCATTCATTTCCTCGTAACTTCTTCACTCCTGCCTTCTTCATCCCCTCTACTACTCTAACTACATCTTCGTCCTTACTTCTTGCTTTTTTTATCTTTTCTACTATATCTACTTCTGGTCCTTCTATAACTACTTCACACATATTACGAATCCAGTTGTTCTTAATAATTACTTGATTTTCATTGTCTTTATCCATACCTACTTTCCAATCCACTCTTCTACTAAGTCCATCTGCTTTTCCCATCTTACTACCCGCCACATGTTTTAGAATAAAATCGAATCTAGACAAATATAAAGCCCATCTTGCCTGTCTCCGGTTCAACTTTTGTGCCTTCATAAAGTACTCTAAATTCTTGTGATCTGTCCAGATCTCGAATTTGTACTGTGCTCCCTCCAACAAATGTCTCCATGCCTCTAGCCCTTTAATAATTGCCAACATTTCTTTGTCATGAATTTCATAGTTTCATTCGGTTTCATTCAATGACTTAGAAAGGAAGGCTACTGGCCTCCATAATCCATCCCCACACTCCATCAACAATACACCTCCTGTTGCATAATCCAAAGCATCTACTTCCATCCTTATTTTTTTATCTATATCAGGTGTGGCTAATACTGGCTCCTTAGTGAACCTTTCCTTCAACTCTTTAAACATCTTTTCCTGCTTTTCTGTCCAATCCCACTTCTTATCCTTTTTCACCATATTGTGCAGCGGCCTCGCTATTGATGCAAAGCTCTTGATAAATCGGTGATAATAATTTGCCAACCCTAAGAACTTTTGTACATTTTTGACACACTTTGGTGTCGGCCACTCTAATACTCCTTTCACCTTCACCTTCTCCATCTTTATCCCCTCTGGTCCTATTACTACTCCTAGAAACTCTACCTCCCTCACCTTCCATTTGCACTTCTCTGGCTTCACATATAAATCGTTCTCTTCCAGCCTCTTAACCACTTCTGCTACCAGTTCATCATGTCCCTCCTCTGTTTCTGTCCCTACTATCACATCGTCAATAAAAACTGCTACTTTTCCAGTATTAATCAAATCCCTCAACAACTCGTTCATCATGGCCTGAAAAGTTGCTGGAGAGTTGGTTAATCCAAAAAACATAACGGTGGGTTCAAACGGCCCTTCTGGCATCGTAAACGCTGCCTTCCACTCGTCTCCCTCCTTTATTCTCACATTATTGTATCCCCACCTCAAATCCATCTTCATAAACAACTTCTTCATCCCAATGTTTTCCAAAATGTCCGATATTAAAGGAAGTGGATAATTATTTTTGACTGTTCACTCATTGAGATATCGGTAGTCTTGCACCATCCTCTTCTTCCCATCCTTCTTCCCCACAAAAAATACTGGTGCCGTTTGCGGTGACTTTGACAGTTGAATGTAACCCTTCCGTAACTGTTCCTTCACAAATTCTCTTACCTCTTCTCTCTCTTCCCTTGACAACGGATACACCTTTCCCTTCCTTGGCACAAACCCCTCCTTCACATCTATCACATGATCCCACAACTTTCTTATAGGCATCCTCTCCAATTGCTTCTTTCCAAACATTTTTATCCACTCATGAAATTTTTCCAGCACTAGCTTCTTCACTTCCGCCTCTGACTTTGCCACTTCTTCCTCCTCTTCCCATATTTCCCACTCTTCTGCTACTCTTCTTATTTCTGCTGTCTTTCCCTTCATTTATTTCTTTTTCTTCTTTTACACTTCTTCCCTTGCTTCTTCTTCCTTTTGCTTTTCCCATCCCGACTTCCCCTGCACAGGTCTCCACTGCTTTCCACACTCCTCCGGACACCTCATCATCTTGACTTCTCCTGTTTTCCAGTCAATTTCAGGGTTGTGGCATGCTAACCATGGCCTCCCTAAAATTACCGACCACTTTTGCCCTCCTATCACATCAATCTCCATTCTCTCTACATGCCCCTTATAATATATATTGACCTCCACAGTATTTTCTATTGGCCCTTCCTTATTGAAAGACCCATCTACATTTCTTACTTGCATCGGCCTCTCCAACTTCTTTAACTTAAAGCCCTATTTTCTGGCGAATTCAGAGCTCATCACCAATCCCATTGCACCACTGTTCAGCAACACTTCTACTGTAATTCCTTCCTGCGTATCGATTCTTTCCAGCCCAATTTTTACTGTTACTTCTCTTAAAACCTTCCCTTCTATCCTCCTTACTTTCTCCTTACTTCCCTCTGAATCTGATGTACCAGCATCTATTTGTGTAGCTAATACATTAAATTTGTTATAAGAATCTAGTTGAGGGACTCTAGATTCTCCACCCCTTTTAAATTGTTCGAATTGTCCAAAATTTCCTCGATTCTTCCTCCCCCATATTCTACTCTCCTACCATCCATCGGCCTCCCTCTTCCTCTATTCCTACAATAGCAGGCCATGTGCTCAAAACCCCCACATGCATAACAATTTCTTCCTCTGTCTACCTCCATTGCATAAGGGTCCCATCTCAGAGGAACCCCCATACCCTGTCCTGTCCCCTGCCCTCTTACCACTACCACGTTTGTTCTCTCCACCCCTTCCATCGGAGCAGGCCCCATTGTCGCCTGCTGAGGCAATGGTTGCCTCCTCTGCCACAACCCTTAGTGTGGCAGGCTCTATCTTTGCTCTTGTTTTAGAGCCCCTTCTCCCAGTTCCTTCTTCCCTCTCAACCTCTCCTCCTCTCTCCTGCTTTCTCTCCAATTTCTATCAAGGGCTGTTGCCCTTCTATACCAATTTTCTATGGAGGTCGGCAGGTTTTTCGCCTCCATTAACTTTCTCCAAATTCCCCTGTTCATCCCTCTTTTGAATTCCTCCACTAGTGGTCTCCCCTCATATCTGCTTCCTCTTGCTGCTCTCTTAAACTCCTGAACAAACTCCTCCATCGTTTTTCCTCCCTGCTCTAACTTTCTTAGTTCCGCCACCTTTACCAATTCCTCCTCTCCTCTACCAAATTTCTTCCTTAAGTTTGTCAAAAAATCTTCCACCATCTCATATTCCATCTCTCCTGACTCTAATTCATCCATCATATTCTCCTTCTACACATCCGCTGATCCTCTCTGCACATATGTCAACACCCATTATATCTGCTTTTCCACCATGTTTCCTCTCAACTTCATCTTGATATATAACCTGCATGCCGTAATGAATCCTCCTACTCTTTCTGCTTCTCCGTTGAAGATGGCTGGCTTTGCCACCTTCATGTGGGATCCCGTGTTGGGTCCTACTGCCCCTCTCTCTCCTCCAGCTCCTCCCGCTGCTGCTAGCAGGGTCTGTATCTGCGCCTGCATCACTGCCATCTGCTCCTGTTGTTGCCTGATGATCTCCTGGAAATTGAGTTGACTCATGTTGTTGTGATAGGAGGAAGGTGAGTCGATGGGTGTGGGTGATGATGATGGTGGTGGTGGTGATGTATATAAAGGTAATGCTGAGCCTGTACTAGACTTGGTTTCAGACTTGTATTCCGATGATGATAGTATCTCAATATGTGATAGCAGGCCCTCTTCTTGTCCTGCCTACACTTACTGACTACTTTCTATTAACTGACTACTACCCTAAAGAAATTGTAAACGATTTTGACCTAAGAAGATCATTCTACTCTAAGCGGTGTTTTAAGAACGACCGCTGTTCCTCTGCATAGATACACCACAAGTGGATATATAGCACAAGGCTGATATATAAAGAAAGGTATAGAACATGTCCACAGAAGGTAGTATGTCTACCGTGTACCAGTGGGCTTTGATACAGATAAAAGGTTAGGCTTTCCCTGCCTAACTAGTGTACCCCTTGAGCCTAGGGTCTGGCTGTGCTCTTCTTGACTAAAGGGTTGTGTTTTACCCTTCGGTTGAGGATGATGAGAGAGTGAGTAAAGAGAAGGCTAGGTGTGAAGTGGTCTCTGATATGGATATCGAGTTCTAATGTTATGATTCAATGCTCAAAAGGTTAAGCAAAGAACTAACTCTTGTATTAAGTGATACAAGAGAACTCGATAGAGTTCCTGATACAAAGTAGTCTACCTTATATACTAGTACCCATGGTCCATGCTAACTACTATGCACCCTACCCTAAATGACCATGAGTAAAACATGAGGCCAGTATGTGTTGTCCATGCTGTATGATGTCACTTTGTTCCAGAACCTTTTACTCCCTTCTCCTAAGTCTTGTTATCAGTCTTGTGACTACACCATCAATTTGTGACTGATGTGACAGCGTGACTGATAAACCCTAACCCGAGTTTGTTCTAAAAATAAAAAATGGAAAAAGGCAAAGAAAAATAAGATGAAAGAGAGAAAATAAAAATAAATGAAGTCTCCTGTCAACAATCTTGACAGGCGGAGTGGTTTCTGCTGGTTGTATGTTGGATGTCTGAGAGGGTCCATGTGTACTGCTGCTGGAATATGGTCTACAATGGAGAAAATCACTCAAAAAATAGCAAAACATACTCAATGTTTGACTTTGAATCCCTAGAAATGTCAGACATTGTTGTGGTTGTGCTTGGTTGCATGTTGCGCTATGACATTGTACATATCATGTTATGCATATGCGCTGGTGTCACATGTGATATCAGAGCAGGCATAAGTTGGACAAGCTCTGAGTCTCGTATGACTGATCAGTTATCTAGATATAAATTTTCTGTCAGGGATCTGCGTTCTTGACCTCACCAACATGACCCAATGTGAGTGTCACTATTCCAGCTGACACAACCCAATATGGCAACTGGTTTTGGATTATTTCAGTGAGCCTAATATTGGCCTATATTGTTGCTTCAACACAGTGATTTAGACAGAAAGAGACTAAAATGATGTTGAATAAATATTCTGCTTATTCATACTCATGCTGTGAACTCAATAAAGTTTCCAGTATAGACTAGTCTACCTTATATACTACAGGCCATTGTCTATGTGCACACTAATATATCCTAAAGGTATATAAACCTGAATTAGAAAATGTCTCCTTAATAGATATACTGTTGTTAACTGGTTTAAGTTATATGCACTTGTCCTATATTACTCACATCCAGCTCTCCACTAACAATCATACTATATTAGTAAGTTATCACTAGTTGTCCACACTATACCATGCTGCTGTACATTGTTTCTTCCAACATATTTTTTCTATCCTTTATTTTGGGCTATGTTGTAACAACCAATACCAGTGATAGCAAAGGCACACAAACTTACATGAGACTGGTATATCTCTATCACTCTCATATTGGGATCTACAGGAGGAACTCAACAAAGAACCTCCTACTACAACACACTGTCATATGTGAAGTCCAACTATTCTGAAGACTGTCCTTCATAGCAGTGATATCTTTAAATTCCAGTGCAAAGCCTGTCTTCCATAATAACCATATTTCTTGTAATATGTCCTCATAGTGATGATGCAATAATTCTGAACTCTTCAAGTGCTTAGTCTTTTACAATGAAGATACTACTATTAAACTTAGTCTTCCATAGTGAAGTTCTTTCTATTGACCTCTTTCAGTGTCTTATTACTGAAACCTCTAAGTATCTCCTATTAATCTTTTGCTATATAAAACTAGTAGTTATATTGTAATTCACTTTTTTAATAATCAAAATGTTACAATCAATTTCTTATAGTATACAGATGGTTACTTCATGGACAACAAGAGTTGGGGTTACTTCTTTATGACTCAATGATTGGCTACACTGTGTGTTAACAATGTATAAGATCACTCAGTACCTCATATACTAGTGGAGGCATTTTTGTATTTCTGTCATATGCAAGTCTACTCATCTGGAAAACTACATCCCTGCAGTGATGTCACCTCTAAAACATACAAGCCCACCTTCCACGGCGGCCACCTTTCTCACAACATGTCTTATGGCAGTGCTGCAACCCTCCGGGTATTCCATCTTCCACAACAGAGATACTCCTATTCAACTCAGTCTTCTATGACAAAGTTACTCCTGTCAGTGTCTCAACACTGAAACTCCGAGCATCTCCTATATCATCAGTTTGTATATAAGACTAGTAGTTACACTGTAATTTGCTAGTCTGATAATTGACAGAGATAAACTCTCATTGAACTTGATCTCTGGTGTTCAACAGTGACATACCAATCAGTACTCACTCCCACTTAGACTTTCTCTCTTTCACCTGAAGTTGTGACCATGTGGCAGACAGACAGTGCAGCACATAAGCTGAAGCCAAGGTCGTTCCACAAGTCCACTCATCTCCAAGTCCATTCTGTGGACTTCCACCCCAGTGTGAACTGCACTTGACAATTTCATAACTTATTTCTTTATTGCTAACATATATATTCCTCATAGTCTTTAGGTATATATAGCTATAGATGCTATCTTATATTCTTATGCTTTATCAATTGATCATTCTTCCCTTCTCTATTCAAGTCTTGCCTAAGTTACAACCTAAGCCAAGCTTAAGATCATAATACTTGGTAAAGTATTTGTTATGATCACAAGAACTTAGAGCTGTTCTAGCAAAAGAACCTTGTATAGGGTTTACACAAGAGAACTTGATAGAGAACTCTGTACAGGATTGTCTACAAATACCTAATGGTCTGTGTAAGTTATTTCTAGCCTACCCTAAATGACTATGTGTATCATATATTGTATGACATCATTCTT
The DNA here is from genome assembly GCA_022457215.2 of Leucocoprinus gongylophorus. Classification (NCBI taxonomy): domain Eukaryota; kingdom Fungi; phylum Basidiomycota; class Agaricomycetes; order Agaricales; family Agaricaceae; genus Leucocoprinus; species Leucocoprinus gongylophorus. The sequence continues at coordinate 24,083 of JAJOHK020000222.1, read as the reverse complement.
TTCAAACCTTTTAGTCCTTCTATGTGATGTGTGACTTGTGACCATGTCATCTGATGTGACATGCTGTGTGACAGCATGATCTTGTCACTCTAACCCTAATCCTAGTTCTAAAAATAGAATAATGGGGAGTAAATCAAAAAGAAAATAGAAATAAGAAAAGTTTAAGTCCACTTTTTGTGTTTCTGACAGTATTGTCAGGCTCATCTTGTAAAAGAAGAGTACATAGTGGTTAGGCTATTAGAACAATTATAGTTTCAGACTATTAGGAAGACAATCAATACTTGTAACATAGTCTATAGATAGTAAAATGGATTAACATTGAGAAAACAATATAGAAGCACTATCAAAATGACTAGAATTATTAAGGATCACAGAAGAAAATGCATCAAAAGAAGTATCAGAGACAGAGAGTATAGATAAAATGTTAACAGTACCAGCATTAGTAGTGCAAAATGAGCAAGCAGTGATGCCTAAGAACATAGTTCCAGATCTAGGGTGGTTTGATGGGGATAAGATAAAATTTGAAGACTAGTAGAGAGAAATTTAATAATAGGCATTTATACTTAGAAAAAACTAGACTAGATGAAAAATGATTAAGATATTCAGGATTAGAAAGAAGAAATAAAGACAATATTTAGCAATAAAAGTAAGGTAGCAGATACAAAATAGAAGATAGAAACATTCAAGCAGGGAAAGAAGCATATTGCTAATTTCATGATAGAATTTGAAGCATTAGTCATGAAGATAGAAACCAATAATATGCATATAATCTTCTTACTGAAGAAGAATGTCCAAATAGACATCATCAAGACAATACTAGAATACCCATCAATAGCAGTATTAAAAACACTTAGAGAATCAAAGATGGCAATCACCTCAGTAGAACAGTGATATAAATCTATAGGGAGCCAACAGGACTATAGAACAAAAACAGAAACTATATATAGAAAAAGATGTACACCTATGGACATTGGGAAGGCTAGAGAAAACTTTGATAAAGATAGAAAACCTAGATGCTTCAATTGTAATGTATATAGACATATGGCAAAGAAATACAGAAAGCCAAAGAAAGAATGAGATACCAGAAAGGATTATAAGTGTGACAAAGTAGAACATATTGCCAAAGATTGCAGAATAGGATAGAAGATGAAGAACCACAGCATCTAGGAAGAAACAGATAATGAGAAAGATAATAATCAGAAGAGTTTTGGTAAAGTTCTAGAGTAGGCATGGTACAAGAGACCTCTATATCTAATGTTCAGAATCAATAAATTATTCCAAATCAGAAGAATGATAAAGAGAGAGAACTAAATGTACAAACCAATATCAAGACATAAAATGGGAAAGAATTACAGTTATAGGTACTAGTAAATTCAGAATATACCCACACTAGAATTTATAAGTAACTAGTGAAAGAAGAAAGAATCAAAACAAAACCTATAGCCAGATCATTTAAGGTTTTCAATGTAGACAGAACCAAGAATGAAGAAGTAACATGATATATACTACTGGAAGTCAAGATTAATGGACATAAAGAATAGATCAATTTAGTGGTCATAGATTTAGATAGCATGGACATATTTTTAGGATATAGATATAGCTGGTTGGTAAAACATAATCCAGAAGTAGATTGGAAAATGGGAATTATATAGTTTACAAGATGTCCAAAGAACTGTAGGATATAACACTAGAATATATCATTTAAGAATAGGAGAATATAGCCAACAAACAACTAGAACAAAGAACAACAGAAAATTGGAAAGGAACCTGACCTGACAAATCTAGAAGACCTTCCAAAGTATATTCAACCTTTTACCCACCTGTTTAACAAGAAGAAGTTTGATATTACAATCACCTCCTCATGTCTTCAGCATGATTTCATTGTATCTTGTAGAGTCTAGGATATGATGCAATAATCAGCTGCCTTGAAGGTTATATCAGTCAGCACCTCATATAGTAGGCATTTTTCCTCATTAACACCTCCATGTATTGTATTGTTGTGAACATATGGTTTCCTCATGGTCTATAGATATATATATAGTGTAGATACATTTCTGTATCTTTATGCTTATGCTTTACCAATTGATCATATCCTTCACTCTTACCAAGTCTTTGCCTGAGTTGCAACCTGGGCCAAGCTTAAGGTCATAACATTTGAGAAATCACCAGAAAGACAAGAATGGGACTACAAAATCAATCTAACAGAAAACACACCAAAAGATTTAAACACCAAAGTCTATGGAATGATAATAAAAGAGGATAAAGTATTGAACCAATGGTTGGATGAATAGCTCAAGGCAGAATTAATCATGAAATCAAGTTCAAGATATATGGCATCATATCTTTACATTCTAAAGAAAGATAGATTATTATGATTAGTGCAGGATTACAGGAAGTTGAACCAGTATATAATAAAGAACAAGATGCCACTGCTCTTAATTGAAAGATGCTAAGTACTTTAACAAGCTGGATCTTATCTGGGGATACAATAATATATGAATCAAGGAAGGAGATAAATGAAAAGCTGCTTTCCTAACCAACAAGGGATTTTTTGAACCCAAAGTCATGTATCTTGGATTATACAATTTGCCAAAAACATTCCAGAGGATGATGAATAGTATCTTCAGAGAATTATTTCGCAAAGGAGTACTCATAAATTACATAGACAATTTTGTTATACTGGCCATAACAAAGAAGAAATTGGAAGAGAGAACAATATATTTCTTAAAGATAGCAGAGAAATACAATCTCTGTTTCAAATAATCAAAATACAATTTTGATATAGAGGAGATATCCATCTGAGGAGTAGTAGTTGGATGAGGAGAGGTTCAAATGGAAAATAACAAGATCAAAGCAGTCAAAGAGTGGAAAATTCCTACCAAGATAAAGAAAGTGGAAAGCTTCTTAGTGTTTGCAAACTTTTACCAGCAATTCATCAAGAACTTCAGCCATACAGCAAGACCTCTCAATGAACTCAAAGAAAAAAGGATTGGAAATAGGAAGAAGAATATCAGATAGCATTTGAAGAGCTAAAAGACAAGATCACAAGTTAACCAGTACTTACTCTTCCAAAGAAAAATAGTAAATTCAGAGTAGAAACAGACACTTCAGAACATGCTATTGGAGGAGTTTTATCACAGGAATAATAAGGAAAATGGAAACCTATCACTTTTCTATCAAGAATAATGTAACTAGCTGAGAGAAACTATGAAATCTATAATAAAGAATTGCTTACTATAGTAGAAGCTTTGACAAAATGGAGGCAATATTTAATAGATGCTACAGAGAAATTGAAAGTTTGGACTGACCATGAGAACCCCAAGTATTTCAGAGAACCACATAAACTCAACAGCAGGCAGGCAAGATAGTATTTAAAGCTACAGGATTACAATTTTGTTTTATGACACATACCAGAAAAAACAAACACAAAAACAGATGTATTGTCTAGGAAGGACCAAGTGGATACTATGAATGATAATAAGGATGTTCAACTACTTAAAGACAAGATATGGACAAGAAAAGTTGTTATAGAAGCAGAAGTGGTAGTCATCAAGAAAAGCCAAGTAGTAGAAAAAACCATATTATTGGATAAAATTTGAAGAAACCAGATAAAGAACAAGAAGTCTAGAAAGAACTGGAAAAAGATGATGGACAGGCATGGGAAGACAATAGAATAGTATATGTTGAAGAAAGAATTTATATTCCAAATAACAGGAAAATATAAGAACAAGTCTTATAGAAAAATCACAATCCAGCAGATATAGAATACCCAGAATAGCAAAGGATGCTCAAGTTAATCAAAAGAAACTATTAGTGGCCAAAAATTAAAGGAGATATCAAGAAGTATGTTCAAGAATGCATAAAATGCCAACAAAACAAAGTTCAGCATATAAAGAAAGCTAGAGAACTTCACCTATCAAAAATACTAGATAGACCATGGCAAGAAATTATTATTGATATTATTGGACTATTATCAAGATCAAACAACAAAAATACAATTGTAATAATAGTAGATCAATTTTTAAAGATAATTAGATATAACAGTATTATCAGAAAAAATTGCTAAAATCAAGATAAAATCTGGAAATTACATGGAGTACTATAGAAGATTCTCAGCAATAGAAGACTCCAGTTCACTTCAAGATTTATATAAGACTTAACAAAGGTATTGAGCATAAAGAGAACATTATCAACAGCATATCATCCTCAAGCTGATGGATAAATGAAATGAATCAATCAGGAAGTCAAAGTGTTTTTGTGATATTATGTGAATTATCAGCAAGTTGATTGGATAGAATAGTTATTAGCAGTGAAATTCCAGTATAACAATAAGAAATATGTAGTAATAGGACATATTCCATTCAAACTCAATTTTGGAAGATATCTATAGAAGAGAAACCTGATGGTGAAGACAAAATTACCAAAGCTAGACGATTTTCTTGAAGAACTGCAAAGAAGTTAGAAAGAGACAAAGAAATTAATAGAAGTGGTAAAAAAAGCCATGAAGAAACAGTTTGATAGAAAAAGATATAACTTACAAGTGTTACAAACTCAAATCCTTAGAGTGGGACAAGTGAATGAATCTTGTATTGGGTTAACACAAAAGTGTTACAATTCAAAGACCTCAGAATGGATCAGTGAAGAGAAACCTTATATTAGGGTTGAATATAAGAAAACTCAATAGAGAACTCTGTACAGGATTGTCTATCTTATATACTAAAACCCCATAGTCCTTGCTACTCTACTTTTAGCCTATCCTAAATAGCCATGTGTTTGCCTTAAGATCAACATATGTTATATATGCTATATGATATCATTCTTCCAAAATCTTCTACATCTTTCTAATGTAGCATGTGATTGTATAACTGTGACTGTGACAGCATCATGTGATATGTGACTTATGTGTGACACATTGTGACAGTGTGACCATGCCATCACACTAATTCTAACTCTAAGTCCCTCAAAATAAAAATAAAAGAAAAAAAACTAAAAAATAAGAAAAGAAAAGAAAATAGTTAGAGTCCACCATCTTCAACTCTGACAAAGAGAACTCAATAGAGAACTCTGTACAAGAGTATCTATCTTATATACTAAATGATGATAGTCTGTGCTACTACTTTTCTAGCCTACCCTAAAGACTATGTATTTACCTTAAGACCAACATGTGTAAGACATATTATTATAACATTATTCTTCCAGAACCTTCTATATCCTTCTCTATGTCCTCATGACTTGTAACCATTACTATAATTGTGTTATCTGATGTGACTGATATAACAGTATGATTGTGACATCACTTCTAACTCTAACCTTAAGTTTAAGATGGAAAAATAAATCAAAATAAAATTAAAAAAGAAATATTAAATGAAAAAGCTAGTATCCAGGTTTCACATATCTAACAATAGAAACTAAAGGTTACAAACAATATTTTTAAAATTTCAAAGAACATTAGTCAAGAAGTGTTCAGCTAGAGTTACTAGAAGGATAGGCAATTTACAATATGTTTAATGAAGACTTGTTGACATGATATAAGAAGCCATATTTCAAAGGACAACATATAAATCCAGCTTCACTACCAGATATTATTAACAAAGAAGAAGAATACAAAGTGGAAGAAGTTAGAAATCATAGGAAACAAGGATGAGATATATAATTCTTAATACATTATCAACTTGAATTATACTACACTTATATATACATATATCTATCTAAACTTTTATTATCTAAAATTACAATTATATAATGTATAGGTTAGACACAACATTATCTGTTGAAACCAAGTGTTAGAGCTAAAGACAAAAAAAAATTTTCTTATTTTTCTCTTCTATTTTATTTTTTATTTTTATTTTATTCTATTTTACTGACTTAGAATTACAGTTTAGTGTGATATCATATATGACTATTACAAATTGTTATATATTATGATATGGTGTCACACATCTGTCACAAGTCACAGTCACATAATCACATATCACAAAAAACATCAGAAAAAATTTTGGAACAAATAATATTATATAGTATGTTTTATACAAAATATACTCACTTATTTATGATATTTAAACCTTGAATGTACTCTCAGAGGTGATTCAGAAAGGCCCTAGTAGCCTAGTGGTTTCAATTTTTGAAGACCTAGTAAGAGTACTTGAATGAGTATTTAAAAGGTTGAGGGTTCAATTTTCTCTAAGTGTAAATACCTTAACTTTGTAATCATGTGGTAATAATACCATATGGCAACCACTGGGGCTCTTGGTTCTTATAATTAGTGTATATTATAAGACTAGTGAGCATTATACTACTGCCAGGATACAAGGTCTAGTGATAAACTTCTTAGAGAGCAAGATCTGTAGATCTTGCAAAACTAAGTAGTTAGATTAGTTCTCATTGTGAGTATTGTGTCTGGTGATATCTATAACTGGGACCAAAAGGATAGGTCAATATAAAATGGGGAATGAGGATAATAACAATCTGATTCTGAAAAGCTGATTGGTTAAAGGCTTAGCCTACTGTTTGGCATAAATCCATCTAGCTGGATTAGATTTTGGAAAGCTAATTGGTTAAGGGCTCAGCCCACTGTTTGGTATAAACCTGGCTGGTAAAGCTAGGATAGGAACAAGACACCCTACACCTCTAGATTGTATAACTTAGAGGTAGTTAGTTATATTGTGGAAACAACTCTTAGTCCAGACCTATTCTAGAACACTTACTAGGTTGATAGGTAGCAAGGCAGTGAATCTGGACAGGTTGGGGATACTGCACCTTATAGGTATAAGCAAACCACCTACTGGAAGACAGGAAGGTACAGCAGAGAATAACACCTTTGTTAGGACTGGACTGTAGCAGAATGGGGTATTTTCCCTTCTTTGGCTCAAGAGATCTATATTTACTGTCAGTCTGCTGGTATAATAATGACCAGTTCAGGTTCAAGTTGAAGCCAGAGTGTTGGAACTACCAGGATGCAGAAAAACCCATCTAGAGTACTGCATGGGTGTAACTCTATGCCGACCTACTTGGCAGGCTTAGACTGTTAAGTCAGATCTAGTCCTAGATATACTCATAATGGGAAGGTTGTTGGTTAAAGGCTTAGCCTATCATTGGCTGTTGAACAGACTAGACTACAGACCAAATAGAAAGGTCTTCTAGCAAGAGAGACTACTGGACATGACAGTACAAAGGGATTAGTAGGTAGGGGATAGCTTTTTACTAACCACTTTCTGTAGTTTTAATAGAGTTCTTCACAAGAGAGGCCCTAAACTTTGACAATGCAAGAATTGCTAGAAGTGGGGCCATACTACTTTTGCTTGTCTTTTTCAAGAGTTTAAGTATATAAAGTACAATGGACTATATAAAGTTGAACATTACCACCATTTTACCTAGTGTTACAAAGCAAACTTCAAGATTAACTCCCCTACCTTAAAACCAAACAGGTGAACCATGCCCTCACTCATTCAAGTGTATTAACTGCAAAGGTGACTACCAAGCAGACTTTAATACATGTCCATTCTAGCATCACTGTTTCAACAAAGAGTGGTATATAAAGAAGTATTAGTAACTCCATAATTCAGAATCCAATCAATTTGTTCAGTTGTGAATGGTGACAATCAATGATTTTTAAAGACATTAAAATTTTCTTGCAGAATGTGCAAAAGAATAATCTTATTGTCAATATAATTCTGGAAACTTATTTTGTATTCAATGTAGTTTTTATTCAAGAACTGTCCTAGTCAACCATCTGTTCCATTCTGAGCTTGAAAAATAAGAATGGAGAAGAACTAGTTGGGGTACTAAATCACCCCAACTGGCTTATGTTCATGAATACTTCATCAAATATCAATAAATATCTGAAAGTCATCACCTATGTCAACATTAGACTCTCTTTTTTTTGGTTTTATCTTTACAAGGACATTTATAATCACAGAGACATTTTGCTAGTCTCGTTTCTCAACAACAATGATATTTTCTTTGTGATCAATATTTATTCAGACTTATCGCAATCAGCTTTAAAGCATTTTAAGAATACTAAAGATACTATCTTGTATAGTCTCATATATCTTTCTGTCAACTTCTTTACTGGTCTTTCCTTGAATACTAAGTCTCTTGTACTCAGTATTACTTTCTCTTCTTTTTTTCATTCTTCTACTTCTCGTCTTTCTCTATCTACTTGTCTCTTCATTTCTTTTTATGCTTTTTTCAACATCACTCTTGCTTTTTTCTATATCTTTCTTATCCTTTCTACAAATTCTGTCACCTTCTCTACTTTACCCTTCCTCCTAATATTTGCTCCCATTTGTAACTCTCTACTGTAGTTTGCTATAAAAGACAAAACTTTTGTTACTATATGAACTTTATTGTTCACTGCAAACTCTGCTGTTGCTAATCACTCTGGACAATCTCTCTGCCTATACTCTGTAAAAAACCACAAGTACTGTTCCAACTCTTGGTTCATCTGTTCCATCTGCCTATCTATTTGTGGGTGGAACACCATTAACAACCTTGTCTCTATTTCTAACATCTTATTCAATTCTTTCATTAATTCTGCCACAAACTGTGGTCTCCTATCACTAATAACACTCTTTGGCAACCCATACAATTTCCACACATTATCCCTAAACAATCTTGCTGATCTCTCCACTGTTGTTTCTTCTGTAGTTGCCACAAAATGGGCTATTTTTGACAACCTATCACATACTACCAATACCACATCCTTCCCTACTACTAATAGCAACCTTGTGATAAAGTCTACCATCAGATGAGTCCACACCTTTTCTGGTACCTCATTTACCATCAACTTCCCTACTGATGCCTCCATTCTATTCTTCATTTGACAACCATCCATATATTTTCCAACATCTTTTGTTACTCCTAGCTACCAGTAATTCCTTGTCACTAACTCTGTTGTCTTCTATCTTCCTCCATGTCCTGCTGCTGATATATCATAATGTAACCAGATTATCTCTACCCTCAACTCTTCTTCTTTTGGCACATATATTTTTCCTTCTTTTAATACCAACTCTCCCTCTATTTGCCACATTTCCTCTCAATATTCTAACTCCTACCTTCTTTATTTTTTCTACCACTCTAACTACCTCTTTATCTTTACCCCTAGCTTTTTTTATCTTTTCTAATATATCTATCTCAGATCCTTCAATCACTACTTCTGATAAATTATGAATCCAATGATCCTTAATAAATACTTGATCCTCATTGTCCTTTTCTACACCTACTTTCCAATCTGGTCTCCTACTTAAACTATCTGCCTTCCCCATTTTTTCTAGGACATGTTTCAAAGTGAAATCAAATCTTGATAAATATAATGCTTATCTTACTTGTTGTTGGTCCAACTTCTGTGTCTTCATGAAATATTCCAAATTCTTGTGATCTGTCTATATCTCAAATTTGAATTTAGCATTTTCTAATAAATGCCTCCAATTTTCTAAACCTCTGATTACTGCCAACATCTCTTTATTATGTATTTCATAATTTATCTCTGTCTTATTCAATGACTTAGATAAATATGCCACTGGTCTCTATTTTCCATCCTTACACTTTATAGATAATACATCTTCCATCACATAATCCAATGCATCTACTTCCATTCTCATTTTCTTATCTAAGTCTGGAGCCACTGGAATTGGTTCTGTGGTAAACCATTTATTTAATATCTTGAATGACTTTTCTTGCCTGATTTCCTAGTCCCACTTCTGTTCCTTCCTTGTCAACTCATATAATGGTCTTGCCACCTTCATAAACTCCTCAATAAATCTCCAATAATAATTAGCCAGCCCTAGGAACTTTTGTATGTCTTTCACTGATTTAGGAACTGGTAAATCTAGCACCTCCTCCACCTTTACTTCCTCCATCTTTATTCCTTCTGGTCCCAATACTACTTCTAAAAAGTCTACTTCCCTTATCTTCCACTTGCACTTCTCCAGTTTTATATATAAATCATTTCCTTCTAACCTCCTCAGTATTTCTTCTATCAACTTATCATGCCCTTCCTCCATTTCTGTTCCCACCATAATATCATTAATAAAACTTCCAACTTTCCCCATGTTTATCAAATCTCTTAGCAACTCATTTATCATAGCCTAAAACATGGCTAGTAAATTTGTTAATCCAAAAAATATGACAGTGGGCTCAAAAGATCCCTCTGGGGTCATGAAAGCTGCCTTCTACTCATCTCCCTCCTTTATACTCACATTATTATATCTCTACCTCAAATCTATTTTTGTAAATATTTTCTTGGTTCCAATATTCTCAATTATGTCTGAAATAAGTGGCAATGGATAATTGTTTTTTACTGTCTACTCATTGAGATATTAATAGTCTTGTACTATCTTCTATTTTCCATCCTTCTTTCTCACAAAAAATACTGGTGCTGTTTGAGGTGACTTTGAGGGCCTAATATAACCCTTCCTCAATTGTTCATCTATGAACTTACACATCCCTCCCCTCTCTTCTCTCAACAATGGATACACCTTTCCTTTTCTTGGCACAAACTCTTCTTTCAATTCTATTGCATGGTCTCATATCTTTCTTATTGGCATCTTCTCACTCACTTTCTTTCCAAAGACCTTGATCTACTTGTGGAATCATTTTGGTACTAACCTCCTTGCTTCTTCTTCTGACTTTGCTGCTTCTTCCTTCTTATTCCAAATCTCCCACTCTTTAGCTACCTTCTTCATATTTATTGTCTTCTCTCTCTTTTGCTTCTTTTTCTTCTTCTTTTTTTCTTCTTCCTTTTCCTCTCATTTCTTACTTTCTTCCTTCTTCTTTTCTTCCTCTTTCTGCTTTTGCTATCTTGACTTACCCTGCCTTGGTCTCCACTGCTTACCACACTCCTCTGAATATATTATCATCTTGACTTCACTCATCTTCCAATTAATTTCTAGATTATGATGAGCAAGCCATGATATTTCCAAAATAACACTCCACTTTTGCCTTCTGATTATATCTATCTCCATTCTCTCTCTGTGTCCTTGGTAGTAAATATTAACTTCTACCATATGCTCGATTGATTCCTTCTTGTTGAAAGAACTGTCCACATTTCTTATATATATGGGTCTGTCAATCTTCTTCAACCTAAATCCCTGCTTTCCCATGAACTCTGAACTCATTACTAACCCTGTTGTACCACTATCCAACAGTACTTCCACTATAATCTTCTTTTGTGTATCTATCCTCTCCAATCCAATCTTCACTGTAACTTCTCTTAATAGGTCCCCATTATTCAGACTGTAGCAGGATATATTATCTATTACTCTACTAAGTATTGCAAATCTGTTATTACTACTGAGATCTAATCAAGGACTATCAGATTTCCATCTCCATTTAAATTGTTCTGTTGTCCATTTTCTTCTTCAATTCTTCTTTGTCCATTACTCTCATTTTCTCCATATTCCAACCTCCTTCCTTGTTTAATCTTTCCTCCCATCTCCCTATTCCTACAATTCCTTACCAAATGTTCAAATTCCCTGCAATTATAACAGTTCTGATTCTCTCTTCTATTCACATCCATGGTATATGGATTGCGTTGAACCAACTCTATCCTCTGTTGAGAGTGCACCATTACCATGCCATTCTCTCCACTCCTTTCATTGGAGTAAATCTCTCTTAAATCTATTATTGGGGTATCTCTTGCCTTCTTGGCCACATTTGAGGCTGTAGCATTTGTTGTCTAGATGCCTCTTGTTGTCTAGGAGCTGATGCCCCCTATTCCCATCTCTCTTCTTCCCTCTTGCTCTTGCTCTAATGTCTATCTAAATTAGTGGCATATTCATACTACTGTTCAATACCTATTGGAGGCCTTTCTGCCTCCATTAATGTTCTCTTAATTGCTCCACTCATCCTTCCTTTGAACTTCTCCATCAGCAATCTCTCTTTATATCTACTGCCCCTAGCTGCTCTTCAGAACTCTTGCACAAACTCCCTCGTTGTCTTTCTTTCTTGTTCTAATCTCTTTAATTTTGTTACTTTCACTAATTTCTTGTCTCTTTCTCCAAACTCTTTCTTTATGTCTGCCAAAAATTCTCCAACTGTCTCATATTCCAATAATCCTCATATTATAGTGCACTTAAACACTAATATTTTTCTTTTCTTTTATCTATTTTTTATAATTTAATATTTCTTTTATTTTCTTTTTATTTTCTTTTTATTTTCTTTATTTGACAATGAAGAGGCATGTAACAGCAGTTACATTACATATCACATGATATAAGGTTATAGGCCTAGACTAGGTAAGAGTAGACTAGAAGAGTAACATTAAGGAGTATGTTAACAGCATGTTTACCTTATGAACAATACATAGACTTTAAAATAGGATTAATTATTAGTAGCATGGACTATCTGTAAATTATAAATAAGGTAGCAATTCAGCAGAGACTCCTTGTTGAGTTCTCTTGTGATCTTCATAACGATATTATACTAAGAGATTTATTGTTTGTGCCCAATTGGTCTTTGTGACTAGTGGTTGCCACAACATCCTCCTTCAGATCTTTCAACATATTTTCTTTCTAGATGTCTGCCAATCCTCCCTGTACATACAATAATACCCACTGGATCTGCTCTTCAACTACTGTTTATTTCATTTTCATTCTTATGTATAACTTGCATGCCATCACAAAACCTGAGACCTTTGATGAGGTCTCATTGAACACTTGTGGTCTTGCCACCTCTGTGCTTGCTATTGTCCCTCCTACTCTACTTTCTCCTACTTATACTATTAATACTGCAATTTGCTTCTGGAGTTGCTTTATGATGGCTGGATAGTCAGGTTAACTCATTTCATAAAAAGAAGGGGGTATAGTTGATGATAGTAATGATGATGGTAGTGGTGATGTATATAAAGAAAGAGCAGAACTGTTGTGGCAACCACTAGTCACAAAGACCAATAGTGTCACAAGCAATAAATCTCTTAAAGACAGATATCTAGTGGGAAATTCACAAGAGAACTTGACAAGGAGCCTCTTCTTAATTAAGGTCCTATTTATACAAATGGTTCATGGTCCATGCTACTAATAATTAAACTTGCCCTATAGTCCATGCTTCAACCTCATACTCATCTCACTTCTTACTCAAGGCTACCATACATGCTTCATGTGCCCTGACGTCACCTTCTAGATTCTTCTACCAGGTTCTAGGCCTATGACATCACATCATGTGACCTGTCATGTGACTTCATTGTCATATGCCTCTTCATTGCCCAAAGAAAAAGAAAAAGAAAAAGAAAACAAAATTCCTATAAAGTCAGAAAATAAAAGAAAAAAATAAAAATTATTCATGTCCAAAGCATCCCATAACAAGAACCTGTACTGGTTTTACTTTCTGATTTATACTCTGAAGATGAAATCCCAGTATGTGATAGTAGGCCCTCTTCCTATCCTGCCTACACATTCTACTAACTACTTCTTTTCAACTGCTACCCTAGTAAAATCTACATTATTTTGTCTTAAAAAAGATATTCTACTCTAAGCAACTGCATAAACAGATTACAAGAAAATCTGTAGCACAAGGCTGATACAAGAAAAGCTTACTATTACATCCACACAAGGTAATACATTTGAAGTATATTAGTGGGCTTTGACACAAACAAACAGCTAGACTTCTCCTGTCTAACTAGTATATCCCTTAAGCCTAGGGTCCAGCTATATCTTCTTGACTAAAAGGTGATGTTGCCCTTTAGTTGAGGATGGTAAGAGAGTAAGTAAGAGAAGGTCCTATGTTGGACAGTCTCAAAAAAGGGAATTGAGTTCTAATGTTATGACTTAAGCTTATGTGTAAAGCAAAAGACAGACCCTTATATTGAGTAATACAAGAGGACTCAATAGAGTTCCTAGGTACATGACATCTACCTTATATACAAACTACTAATGGTCTGTACTACACTCCTTTATGTCAAGATCGTGGATGGGAGACTTCATTCATTTTTATTTTCTCTCTTTTATTTGATTTTTCTTTTTCTTTTATTTTCTATTTTCTATTTTTAGAACAACTTAGGTTAGGGGTTATCAGTCACACGGTCACATCAGTCACAAATTGATGGCAAAGTCACAAGACTAATCACGGGACTTGGGAGAATGAAGTAGAAGGAACTAGAATAAAGTAATGTCATACAGCATGGACAACACATGCTGACCTCATGTAATACTCATGGTTATTTAGGGTAGGGTGCACAGTAATTAGCATGGACCATGGGTACTAGTATATAAGGTAAACTACTTTGTACTAGGAACTCTATCGAGTTCTCTTGTGTCACTTAATACAAGAGTTAGTTCATTGCTTAAACCCTTGAGCTTTGAATCATAACACTTTAGCCCTACTCTAATAACCATATGTTTGCCTTGAGGTCAATATATGTTAACCATATTGTATGACATCATCATCTCTAGAACCTTCTACATTGTTTCATCTTATTACATGAGCATGTGACTTATGTGACTGTGACTGTAATATGTGACATCATGTTTTGTCCTCTTTGCCTATGTTCAAATAAAGAAAAGAAAAAAAACTCAAAATAAAATAAAGGAACATAAAAGAAAAGGAAAATAGAATAAAACTAAGTCCATCATTCACAACTCTAACAGATGTTGCTCTTACTCACTTCATCTGTTCAGGTTGGATCAAAAACAATATAACAAGCACAGCATTCAATATTGCCCAGTTCTTCCTGTCCTTAAATCATCATCTCTTTCTGCTCATTCTTAGAAAGGCTGAGTGCAATTCAAAAGTTGTTCAATTCTTCTCAAATTATCTAATATGTAGGAAAACACAGTATTGTTGGAACAATATTTCCTCTCAATTCTTCAATATTGATGTTAGTGTAGGGCAAAGCTCAGCTCTTTCCCCCATTTTATCTACTATGTATATTTTTCCAGTTTTTTATATTCTTGAAAATCATTTAAAAAATCTAAAAATTCCAGTTTCAGTCTTATCTTTTGTTGATGATGGCTTATTTGTTGTTCAAAGTAAATCTTTGACAATTTTGAACTCTTTTCTTTTCTATAGTTACAACATCATCTCCTCTCTTTTAGAAAAGTTTAGTCTTATATTAGAATATGAGAAGACAGAAGTCTTCCATTTTTCTAGATTGTGCAGAGTCTTCAATCCTCCTCCTCCCAATTTATTGGATATTGGCAATCCTTCATTGATACCCAAAGATACATAAAGATATCTAGGGTTCATTTTTGACAGAAAACTATCATTCTGGTAACACATTGATTGTGAACAAAGCAATTCATACAGAAGTTGCATCCTTCCTATTGCTGTCTATGGCTTTCAACTATGGTTCTACAAGAAAGCACCTCTATCATATCTGCTTAGGAAACTCAATAAAAATGCAATGTAGAGCTGCTATTTGGATTCTAGATGCATTCCATAATTCTCCATCCTTTGGTATTGAAGCTATCACAGAACTTATACCTATTAATCTTCACCTTTACAAGCTTAGTGGTAGAACTCAATTAAGAGCCCATTCTCTTCCCTATAACCACATCTTGTAATCTTTACTGGAATCAAGAGCAACCAACTGTCATGACCCCCATTGTTTTTTCTTGGACTCATTAACTCATTGTCAAAGGGAAAATATCAAAGGTACTATTGTTGATATGGACAATAAGTTCAATGAAATCTTTCCTTCTTTTGATCCATTGAATAAGGAGTTTTTTCCTGACTTGCATCTTATTGACTTATTTCCTAGTTGTTTTTTCTTTTCATCCTTTTAACAAATATAGCAATAACAATCTTGAAGATATTTCTCATCAGCTCGATAACATTGCTATTATGTTATTATTAAACCACTTATATACTCTTGTTATCTCTGACACTGGTATCAAGAACAATGTAGCTATATCTATTGCTTATATTCATGTCTATGACAAACCTATCATCATGCAGTAACTTAACAGAAGCTAAACTCTTTGTTATTAGATGCAACATTAATCAGGCTATCAACTTACCAGGGATTTCAAAAATTGTCATCATCACAGACTCAATCCATGTTGCAAAGAGAATTTTTGATTCATCAATTCACTCTTTCCAAACACATTTAGCTTCTATTTCTAAAGAGCTCAGGAAGTTTTTTCTTGCCAATAACAACAACTCAATCACTTTTTGGGAATGTTCTAGCTGATGTAACTGGCCTCTCTTCAAGTCAGTGAACAGAGATACCAAATAATTCTGACAAACTTCTTTGTTCCCCTACAAGTCATCTTGGGACTTCAGCAAGAAGAGCAAATGCAATAACATAATTCAAAATTGGAAAATGATATTCCAAGCATTGGATCTGAAGGGACATCAGTTCCTTGAGCTTGTTGATAATGACAATAATCCCATTGAACTATCTTATGTTAACAGCAGGTCATGGTTGAAATTTATCAGTTACTCCAATTTTTTATGTGCAAGAGCAACAAGAGCTATCATTAATCATGCTCCAATCAGTGAATATAGGCTGTGATTTTTCCCAAAGGAAGAGTTTAAGTGTTCATATGGTCTCTACTCTATTGAGTTGAGGCATTACATTCTCTATGAGTGTAAAAAGTTTAACAAGTATTGGAATCTGAGAAGAGATACTTTTAGTCACTTTACTCTCTTCTTAGAATTTAACAGCAGTTCTTTTGTATTCAATAACACAATTATATAGCCAGGATTGTCCAGAGATGATCTTTTAGATGTTTGTGTCTTTCTCCTTTTTTACCTTTGCTATTTTTGGTTTTTTTTATCTTTTTCTTTCTATTCTCTCATGTAGTCTGCTTGTTTTGTACATAGTTATGAAGTAGCTACCATGGTCTGCCTTCATACCTTATGTAATAAATTGTTGATTTTTTTTAAAAAAAAGAAGTGATTCAGAAGTTCAATAATGATGACAATAATGATTAAGATCAATACAGATGATAAAGAATAAAAATTGATGAAAATTGATATTATTAAGTTTGAGGTCTAATTCTCAAACACAAAGGTATATATATAAAATAGTGATAGTCCATATGCAAGCTGTTTCTATCACATAATATACTTTTATTTCTACCAATACTTATCACTTTGGGATATATCATTGGAAATGAATCAATGAGCACTTTTCAATGTAAGTTTGATTATGCAAATCCATCCAGTCATTTATGTGATATTAGCAAACAAAGATTTTACAGTTACTAATGACCTGATATCTCAGTTGTTTGTTGTTGTTTTTGTACATCCCACATATGTGCAGATAGCCCTCATTTTTTACTTTCTAGTGCAACTTAGTTTGTAAAAATCAGTTCGCAACTAGTGGAGATACAAGCTGAATAAAGTTTGTGATATCTACTATCTTTAATTCTAATACTTAAGTATAAGAACAAAAAAATTTTAAATTAGGTAAATATAAGAGAATTTGATAGAGTTTCTAGTACAAAATAGTCTGCTTTATATATTTTTAGACTGTAGTCTGTGTATATCTACATCTAATTTATTCTAAAAACCATATAGTATATATAAGATGTTATAATTTAAACTTAAGTGTAAGAGTAAGAAAGAAATCTTGTATTAGGTTAATACAGGAAAACTTAATAGAGTTTCTAGTACAATGAATTCACCATATATATACTAGACTAATAGTCTATGCTACATAAGTTTTAGCTTACTCTAAAGGTTATATATATTATATACTATTGACATGTAGTATGATATTATTTTTAGAACATTCTACATTGTTTTATATGTCACATAATCATGTGACTGTGACTTGCTATTTGATGTGTGACATCTTGTTATAGCAACTACTAACTAAAGATAGTTAATAATATACTAAGTAATTTTATATCATAAAAGTTTTATAGGAATCATAAGAGAACTCAATAAGAAGTTCTTGATATATTCCTACACTATATATACTACTAGTACATGGTCTGTGTTAATGATAAATAACCCCACTCTAAGGTCTACTATACATTATTGATAAGTATACTATAAGGTTAACATACTATAGATATGTATCTTAACATCATTCTTTCTAGTTTTTTCTATAATGTTCTAGGCTTATGATATAATGTCATATGATGTATCATGTGACTGCAGTCACATGCCTCTTCATCATTCAAGAAATAAATGAAACAGAAAAGAAAAAAGTAAAATCAAATCAAAAAAATAAATTAAAATTAAATTAAATTAAAAATAAAATATAAGAGTTTAAGTGTACTAGTACTATGACACATCTTTTGTTATGATATGTAACAGTTGTAACAGTTATGTGTAATGTTATGCTAATCTCTAACTTTGAGTCCAAAAATCAGAAATAAAATGAAAATAAATAAAGTGTTATAACTTTAGACTTAGCCCAGATTGCAACTTAGGCAAAGGCTTGAGTAGGAATAGAGGATTGAGTCAATTGGTAAAGTGTAAAGATACAGAATAGTATCTACTACTATATACCTATTGACAATGAGGATTATACATGGTAAATACATATCAAATAAGTCATGAAATATGAGGAAGATGAAAGAAAACAACATCTACTACATAAGATGCTAACTGAGACAACTACAGCACAGCTAATCACTACATTATGAAAAATTAGTCCTTAACCCTATACAATATGCTACAACCACATTGTGAATATGAGAGGTCAAATAACATAAAGGCTACTATCTTTAACTTTAATATAAGAATATGTTATAACCATATTATTATAACATTATTGTTTTTCAAAACTTTTTACATTTTTCTCTATATTGTAATGTTGTGATAGTAATAGTGACATTTATATGTGATATTATATCACCATCTCTTAGCTAAGTTTAAATAATAGAAACAAAAAATTAAAATCAAATAAAACAAAAAGAAACCAAGTATACCTCTTGAAGTCTAACAGATAGGATTACTTAGAAGTATGATATAGATATTACTGTGAAGAGTATTAAGATCAATAATAATTGTGGCATAAGAGACTAGCATTATTACTTTAATAGAGACTGTAAGTTATCTTTGAACATAAATAGGTTTGAAGATTAATCATAGTATAGCTAGTATTCTTCTCTTTAGACTGTGAGAAAAACTCTGACTATTTTTCTGGTTGGCAGATTAATATCTTGATAATAGAAAAGTACTTAAGATTTTTATAATTTGTAATAATATTTGTTGTAGCAACCACTAGTCACAAAGACCAATAGAGACACAAGCAATAAATCTCAAAGATGGATATTATTGTGGGGATCATAAAAGAACTTGACAAGAAGTCCCTATTATATTGCTACCTTATTTATACAAAAGTTCTATAGTCCATGCTAACAATAAATTACTCTATCCTAATGTTCATGCTTTATCCATATCTTTACCTCATGTCTTCTATAAGGATACTATGCTATATATATGTGCCCTATACATGTGCCCTGATATTATCCTTCTAGTCTATTCTTGTCAGAATTAAAAGTAATGAACTTAGGTTATTTTTTTTTCTTTTATTTTTTCTTTATTTTTCTTTATTTTTTATGGTTAAGTAGAAGACAAAGAAGACAAAGTGTGACACCATCACATGTCACATGCTCATGTGATATAATGGAATAATATAAAAGGTTCTAAAGAAGATGATGTCATATAGCATGGTTAATACATGTCAATCTTAAGGCAAACACATGGTCATTTAGAGTAGGGTTGAAGAAGTGTAGCACAAACCATCGTTAGTTTGTATATATATTGAGTTCTCTTGTATTACTCAATACAAGAGTATATCTTTTACTTTATACAAAGCCTAAAGTCATAATAGTTCTAGCCCACTCTCATCTAATCTAGGCTTATGATCTCACATCATGTGATATGTCATGTGACCACAGTCACATGCCTCTTCATTATCAAAAATCAAAAGAAAAGAAATATCAAATCCAAAAATAAATAATAAAAAAAGAAAATTGTTAGTGTTCAAGTGCACTATAACAATATTGATAGAATAATATTACCAAATTCTGAAAGCTTCAAAAATAGCTAAAAGTTTCTTGTTATAAGTGTTATAATTTAATTTAGTAGAAGACAAAGTCTAGAAATGAAAAACTATATAATAAACTTCATTATTATTCATGATAAAAAGAATAGTAGCAGGAGTATAATTAGAGACGTCTCTATGATAAATTGAGCATTTGAAATCCAGTTTATATAAATTAGAGTAAAGATGGATATCTTTTTCAATAAGTTAAAAGTATTATAACAAGAATCATCAAATTTGTATAAGATATTCTTTTATATGAGATAGGTTAGCTAAATAATAATATTAGAGCAGTTCAAAATGAATCAGCAGTAGAAACTGGAAATCTCTAAGAAGGATTGAATATTCTTGACTTTTTTTAACTTTGACTAATTCTGAATCTTTTTATCTGACATGGTAAGTCCAGAAGGAAAAAGAATACATCTTAGATACTTCACTGATACAGAATAAAACTTGCATTTCTGTTATGATCCTAAGCTTGTTATGATCTTTAAATCTTTAGAATGAGGTCAAAGAACAAACTCTTGTATTAGAGTAAACACAAGAGAACTCGATAGAGAGCTCTTTACAAAGTAGTCTATCTTATATACCTATACAGATGGTCTGTGCTAGCTACTGTGCATCCTACCCTAAATGACCATGTGTAAAGCATGAGATCAACATGTAGTATCTATGTTGTATAACATTACTTTCCAGAACCTTCTACTTTTTTCTCTTATGTCTTATGATCAGTATTGTGACCACACTATCTGATGTGACCATGTAGCTGATCACTCTAACCCTAATCTCAGAGTTCTAAAAATAGAAAATGTAAAATAGTTTAAAATAAAATAGAAAAATAAAAATAAATTGAAGTCCATCATTTTTGTTTCTTACAAAGCCTGGCTTAGCTTGTAAGTTAGACAAAGGCTTATATAAAGATATGATCCTATATCTACAATTATATATACCCAACAATCATGAATAAAAAGAAAGATGTTCTTGAGAGAAACAATGAGAGAAACATAAGGAAAATATATAGAAGCCTTTACTATTACATGAAGTGCTAACTGATACAATATAAAAAATATACAAGGCATAGTAGATATGAGTTAAGAGATGAAATAAATCCTACATGTGTCTAAGCCATATCATATATGAAGCAAACATCTATTAAAAATGAGGTAGCAATTATAACAATTTCTCTATCTTACCATAACAACTAGCCTTACAGGTGTATACTATAACTAATCTACTCTAAATTTTATGTACTTTTTATAAGGCCAACATATTGTTATTATACTGTATAATATTATCTATTTCAGAATCTTCCATAGTCTTCTTTATATTACATGATTGTATGACTATAACATATATAACTATCTTTGTTATAGGTATTATGCTTCCATTACATATAATATCATATTATACTCCTTTACCTAAGTTCAAAATAATGAAAAAAAATAAAAAGAAAAAGAAAAATAAAAGAAGTTTAAGTCAATCATTCACAACTTTAACATCATCTTTTCTTTAATAAAAAATACTGGTATAGTCTATGGTAACTTTGACAATCAAATATACTTCTTTTTTATCTGCTCCTAAATATATTAGAAACAAAATAAACTTTCTTGCTTCTTTTCTGAACAAGAAATAGATTTTTCTCTGATCTTGCTGTCTCTTCTTTATTTCAAATCTCCTACTTCTCTACTATATTATAACTTAAGCTAAAAAGTTAGACAAAAGATGAATTTTATATTGAATCAATACAAGAGAACTTAATAGATTACAAACTGGACTACCTTATATGCTACAAACTATAGTCTATATATATACTACAACTAACCTATCCTAAAGTCTATATACTCTTTATAAGACCAATATACTGTATCTCTGTTCTCTAAACTATATTTAAAGCCTATGGTGTTTTTCATGTCAACTCCTATCTCCTAAACTCTAATAGTTACCACTGTCAAAGTCAAAGACAATAGACTTAAACATTTTTATTTTTTATTTTAATTTTAATTTTATTTTTCAGACTTAGAATTAGGAGTTAGCATGATATCACGCATGACTGTTACAAAATGTCACATGTCACATGATCATGTATCACAAAAGAACATAAAAGGTTCTAAAACAATAATGTTATTCTATATGTTAATAATATATAATATGCATAGCCTTTAGGGTAGGCTAAGGTTAGTAGTATAAACTATTATAGTGTACTTAGACACTAATATTTTTATTTTCTTATATCTATTTTTCTTGATTTAATATTTTATTTCTTTTGGTTTTTCATTTCATTTGATAATGAAGAGACATATGACTGTGATCACATGACATATCATATAATATGAGGTTATAGACCCAGACTCTAAGAGAAGGGGCTGGAAGAATGATGTAAAGGTATATGTTAATAGCATATATAGTATATATATAGTATACTTATGGACAATATATGAATATTAGGATAGGGTTATTTATTGTTAGCACAGACCATGTATCTATTGTATAAATAAGGTAGCAATACATCAGAGACTCCTTATCAAGTTCTCCTGTGATCTCCACTTAATATTCACTTTGAGATTTACTTGTAGTATTGCTATTGGTCTTTGTGATTAGTGGTTGCCATAATATAGACCAGTAGTCTAGCATATATAAGATAAACACTTTATACTGGAAACTCCATTGAGTTCTCTTGTATAGGTGGGCTCTTGTCTTTCTTGGTAATCTTTTAAGTATTTCTATTAGAATTCTTAGTTATATAGACTCATTCTTTGATTATCTTAGTACTGTTCCACTAGATTAGAATAGACTATAGATAATTGCTGTCTTTGGGAAATCTTATTCTATCTTTATACTCTTCCCATCCTCTTCTGGTGTAGATTGTACTCTATTCCAATTAACCCTAAGACCAAACCCTGTAGTTCTCATTAATCTCATAGAGTTCTGAACAACAACCTAGAGTGTATACAGCAGCAGAGTATTATTAGATCTGCACTTTCATACTTAAGAAACATTAACCATCATATACCATTCCTCAGTCTAACAATTAACTTGGACTTGTGCTACACTTATTAAGATCCTTCTGAGCTCCCATCATTTGTTGAAGCAAGGTTGATTATCCATGTAGCACCATCTCCAGTCCCTTGTGTAATTGCTAAGTCCACCCTTCCACCCCCACTTCCATGCTACATTTGTGGATAAACCTAGTGAGTGTGAATTGCCCCTAACAGAAGTGCAAACTCACACCTCTGCTGCAATCACCCTAACAATAAGTAATAAGTTTTATTGGTTGTTTTCCGGCTGTCTCTGATTATCTCAGCACTAGTTAGGTCAGCAATGTTTTATGGGATTAAAATGGACTATTGAAGGTAGTTGTTACCTTCAAAAAACCTCATTCTGTTCTCTTAGGTTCTTTCTGAAGGTGAGATATGTAGTGGATATGTAGTGGATATTATCCAAACAAATCTTAAGGTTTCTCTAAAGCCTTGAAGCTTTCATGCTCCTGCTCAGTTGTCCTAACATTTACTGAAGTTTATATCTACAGGATGTGTCCATTAGTAATATATTTCTTAAGAAAGAACTACACTGCTGCATGTATAAATAAATAACATTTAAGCAACTCGTTGTAAATACTGTGCCTCATGATTGTGATCAGCACAGTCACGAATAAGCAGAATGGCTTTTGAGGACATCAGCACCGTTGGTCATTGCCGACGACGACGCTGTCTTTTCCTACTCGGGCAGGAATGGACTATCCTTACCAGGATGGATTCCTGTAGTGCTATTCTCAGTGCCAATGATACCGGTAAGTCCACCCCCCCTTCAGTCTCGTCCACTAATATCCATGCGGGGGCACTATGTCCAAACATCTCTCTGTCAAACTTGCCGAAGACTCGCAACGCTCTGTCAATCAACTAATTTCCAGGCCCTGTCTTCCGAAAAACACCCCGAAAAGGATGTGTAGGCGTGGCATGGACAACTTGCTACTTTGAACTTTCTGGTGCTCATTTAATTCAACTGGGTATCAAGTTACGTTCCCTCACTGCAATCGACTTGACTTATCCCACTACCATAAATCAGGAATCTAAACAGGCGTATCACCTATTTTATTTCCCTAGAGCCCTGGCCTCTCTGGCAAGACAGTATTTGATGCAAAATG